>PIJE02002994.1:0-49818 GCA_002895965.2 Coryphaenoides rupestris | reverse complement strand
GCTGAGGGTTACCTGGGATCCACCTCACTGGTCCAGCTACAGACTGATCCTCTCGCTACCATGTGGCAGGATGTACAGGAGGAGCATCGGGGTTCAGGGACAAAACCTTGACGGATGCGAGGCGCATGCGGCAAAACGCTCGGTTCTGAATGGTAACGACAAAACAGCCGCCCCCATGTGTTAAAAAAACGTAGGATCCACCTTAATAAGCAGAGCAGAATCATTGTACAGTGAAGCTGGGAAGTTCTGATGACGAAAACAACAGAAGAACAGGAGGGCTGTGACTACCAATTGAAGTCTACAGCCTCTCTGCAGTCACTAAAAACCCATCACTGAGCACCAGAACATCATTGTCCCTTGGTTACCAGTTTGATTTGGGGACATTAGCAAGAGGACAGACATACAATCGGGCCAATTGCAGCACTGTGTTTTTGCAGTGATTCGGCCATTAATTCAGACAACCAGGACCGCAACTCAACATCTTGAATCAACATGGTTCTGAGGAGGTCCTCGCTGCGCTGGCATGTCTGCTTCCGATTTCCCGGCTCAAGATCTCCATCTCCGAGTCCTCTGGCCTCCTCTTGATCCTATTTATACTGCTAACCGCTCCCCACGGCCTCCCAAAAGACGCAGCAATCACAGGGAATTGAATTAGGGCTCTGGCCACTCCCGCGCATTTCAATGCCGGAGCGTTGGAATCCATTAGGGAGGGGGGGGGCTATCGTCTGTATGCCAGAGCCCAGCGGCTAGCAAGCGCAAGAGACGACGGATATGATTTACCGCTGCGCACGGCGAGCGTGACTAAGGTTTGCACTTGTAAAAATAAAAGAAACGGATGGAAAAAAACCCCCCAAGAACGAAATAGGCGGCAAGGTTTAATAAAGATGATGGAATGGGAGAGTCCATTAGAGGAGATGGTCTTGGGCATGTCCACCCGCTCTAATTAATTCGGAGGGCCCAATGCAATAACGCTAAGTGGCGCCAGCGGAGGAGGGGGTGGGAGCGGGGCCAAACCTGAAGGTGACTCCTGACTCCGCACTGTGTCTGCTGACTGGGAGCCGCTAAAAGGGCTCTCAGCTCCTTCTGCTGGGGGATCTGTACTCGTTCTATTCAGAAGATACCGTTCAAAACGGTCCCAATAGATTTCTGTTATTATTCACAATGAATGATGCAAATTGGCTGTACACAACATGAGAGCGGTGCGTCCGGAAGGCACGTTTCGGTGCAATTTCACACGCGTAATAACTTAGGCATAGCTTTCGCTTCCGTTTTTTGCACAAATATGATTGCAGCAAAAACAACAACTTATGAGTGGACCGGTTATTGTTTTTCTGGCTTACTGACAAGTATTATAAAGTGTCACCACACGCCCCTTGCCTTGGGCGAGGCCTCTCCTCGTGGAGGGCTATATCTGTCGCCTTGCATAAAGACTTTCCATTCATGTCAGCTATTAAATGCATTCAGCCGTGACCCACCACGCTAACGCCGGCTTAGCGGGACCTCTCATGGAGCAGCGATTGGTACTCAGTGCTCGGGCGTTTTCGTTTCATTTCGAGTTATGGGTCCAATTCAGGCCACAAGACGCTACTTCGTCGCATTCATCACTTGGGTCTCTGGGTTTTTTTTTTCGTGTGTGTGGGTGAAACAAACAACACTTTGTAGAGCAATGGCACACTGTCAAACAGGTCGTTCATCTCTATGAGAAAAACCTTTAAATCACTTCCTGGTTCTGGAAAATGATAACAATACAACAATAACAACAACAGAAGCGCATTGCCATCTTTTGCGGCATTGAGTGTTATGGTTTGGTGTTCCCGGCCAAACAAGGATAGTTCGGGTAACAGCACCGAATGAGCGTTGAGTAAAACAATGCGTTTCTCCACATGGCGCAAGAATTCACCTTTATCCCAAAATGCATGTTATTGGCTTGCTTACGTTCTAACCCATAACAAAGCCATCAGTAGTTCACCCAGAAGCGGACCAAGACTTGCCGATTTGTCGAGCGTTTGGTGCGCAAGAGTTTGAAGGAGTTCCCTCAGCTCCCTACAAACTGAACCACTGGTACGTGCAGGAAACGTTCCTGAGTTTGATTCAAACTGACCAAATAGGATAGCTGCTTAAAGCAATCTTTATAAAAGTCAAGGCCATTGAGTTAAGAGGACCACTTGATGGAGATCCATTTGGAACAACAATACTACAAGTTGACTTGTATAGAGGGATCTTTAGTTTTAACACGGAGGGTTTTTACTCCTGAAACCAGAGGATAGCTAGCGCTTTCTGAACTTTCTGAAAACTTGGTCCTCGTCTGGTCTAAGATTTGGAGGAGGAGGAGGAAGTGGTTGAAGGACTACTTCAGAGAATCAACCCCATGGGGGTCCCGTTGACTGTCTACATCCATCCGCATCGAGGGGGTCTTTCCCGCCGTGTTTGTTCCAGCCGCCCCCTTTACCAGAAAACCGGTGGGACGCAAACGGTGGTCAACGGAAGAGACCCAGCGGGGGCAATCAATTGCAGCCCGACCTCCACTAACAGGAGCCACTGATGATGGGGCACTCCTGCCTCGGCAATCAAGGGGGCGGCGGGGGGTGTTGACGAGAACAGGTACAGTGAAACATTGAGTGATTGCAGGAGCCATTCTTAGTCTGCTCTCAGGGTTTGGTGAAAAGAGGGGGGGCTTGTCCTGTGTAAGAGCAGCACTCTTAACACAGGGTTGCTCCAGAGGTGCTCTCTCCAGAGGCCTTTCTCTCTGACGCAACAGGTGAACGCGTGCATTTTTATCTCCACGTGATTAGCAAAGAGCCTCCGAAACAACCTCAAGACTTCTCAGTAAACGTTGTGGAACCACCGCCTTCATCAACCTCACAGTGCACCGTGTTCTGCGATTGGCTGGCTGGCGGACTGGCGGGCTGGCTGACTGACCTGTGATGATCAGACACTCGTCGGGGCCCAGGGCTTCCGTGAAGAGTCGGGAAACTATGAGCTCCGGGTTGATCAGGAAGCGGATCTCCTCCTGGACCAGGCCGGAGCCGGTGACCCCGCCGCCCACAAACTGGTTGGCGAAATCCACCTGGAAAAAAAATTAAAAACGAGTCAGGGAGGCTATGATGAGGAACCTGAAATAACATGCAACTTGACAAACAGCAACTCACCTGTACAGCTCAGTAAAGCTTATGTCACAAAAAATGTATTCATGTACAGACAGACACTGCAATTTCTGCAGAACTATGAAAAAAATATATATATATACTGTACATCTGAATAATAACGCATTAAATGGTTGGAAAATGTTTTTGGGTCTTAAATGTTATTCTGCCTTCTTGTCTCTGAAAAGCTGAAGTCAGAGGCCAGAGGTTGTGATGGCCCAAAATAAGCTCTCACCAAGAGAGTACTGATATCCCGGACTTGTTTATTATTATTAGTCTTACTCTTATTCTTTTCAACTACACTCTACTACAATTTTGTTCGTTTCACAAAAAAACTGTCATACACAGATTGAAACTGTAGTTTCAATTCCCCTCTTTTAAGTGTCTTAGCGTTCTGCAAGCGTGTGCTTGACACTGTGGCCAGTCAGTCACCCAGCTTCTTACTGGAAGGAAGGAGCCTGCTTTTGACAGGCTGTCAGTTGCCCTCTCACACCCTCCCGGTCCCCCACCTCACCCGACACGTCCATCAATCCCCCGGGCGTCGGCGGCATAACCCCCCCGGAGCCCGGTCATGTGTGCCCGTCAGCCATCAGCTCGTGGCAAGCGGAGGCAAACAAAATAAAAATAAAAAAAGGTGGAGGGGGGGGAATGGGGGGGTGGAGGGGGGGGAATGGGGTGGAGGAGGGAGGAGATGAGGGGTGGATGCGGCGTTCTTCAGACAATGGGAACGGAAGTGCAGCCGAGGGGGGTGGGGGGGTGGTGGGATTGACCCAGATGACATGACCCCCCCCCCCCCCCCCCCCCCGCGCACGCCTCCCCGCTCCCAGAATGCACTGCCACGTGTCACTCGCTCCCCATAGAAACCCTTTCAAAGCAGTAGAAGCCGCTGTAGGCGTCGTCAGGTGATTGACTGCATGAGATAAAACCTGGAGGAAAATCCTCTGGTTCTACGAGGGCGCCAGGCCTGGTCTAACAAGACGGCTCAGAGAAGGAAAAACAAATGGGTGCTTTGGTGCTGGTGGCGGGCTTGGTTATTAGATTACTGCTGAATACCTGCAGCATGCCAGAGCCGTCGTCCTCGATGGTGCCTTCACATGTGATGTGGAGCCTCGTGAGCGGAGCCTCAGAGCTGGGAAGACAATACATTTTAAATTTTGTTTAAATTGTATTCATTTTATCTTCTCTTCTTTTGACATAGGCCTCTTTTTAACCGTATTTGAACATCACCTTGTCTTGTTAATGCTTAAATGCTTTGTTTTATTTTCATTGTATCATCGTATAATTGTATTCTCATTGTATTGTTTTTGCAATTTTGCATGAAAGGCGCTATATAAATAAAGATAGATTTTATTTGATATAAAAGGTGAAATATCCATTTTTCTCAATTGAATTCAGTGAGAACAGAGGGGGGAAAATACAGAAATTCAGCCATGTCTTGATTGAAGTGACAATAGCAACAGAATGCTGTACCTGTTCCAGTCCGGGGGTGAATCTAGCGTTTTCCGTGTGAATGTTACGAGTCCCGTCGGCACTGGAAAAATAAAACAGGTCTCTGTGTTGTACAATATCTCACATGGGGATCTGACACCCTTTTAAACAATGCAAATCTGAAATGGTTTAATAATGTCTGAATCATGCAGCAAGCTTCCACTGATATTTCCCCAACCTCTGTAGGCCAGGAAATAGTTTTTAATAATTTACTGAATTTGAACTGAAGGAGGAGGAAGCTAGTTATTTTTTATTTGTGGACTAAAAATCGATGCATCATGCCTGGTCAAAGATACAGCGACGAGGCAACCGTACAACACTTAAACTTACTATTCTCAGTGATGCTTTCGAAGTAGCACATCAAGGTCTTTAACTTTTCAATCTTCCGCAAAGACGGCCCTTCAAACAACCTAAAGACACAATAAAGATAAAACAGCACAGTTCAGTCTGCCCTTTTATCCTACTTTCCATTTTTATTATTAATACAGCTCAGTCCAACTAATTATGAACGACAAAAGTCAAAGTCCACAACCGACCACAGTCTCTTTTTTATTTTTAAACGTATCATTTAAAGGCAAGTATAAAACCTAAGAGAGGTGGCGTGGCGGCGGTGGAGACTCATGGGGCAAACTCCGGTCCCACGGGAGTGCAGTCAGGCGAGCATTTCTGACGTTGAATTAGCACCCGTCTCCCTGCAACCCCCCCCCCCCACAGCTCTCCCTCCCGTTCTCCCGCCCTTTTCACTCGCCACTCGCTGCCCGATTATGTGGCCGCTCCTCAGCCGCGACAGCCCGGGCCCCGGGGCCGTCCGTGGGGCCCATCATCCTCCTGTGCCACACACACACACACACACACACACACACACACACACACACACACACACACACACACACACACACACACACACACACACACACACACACACACACACACACACACACACACACACACACACACACACACACACACACACACACCTCTCTCTCTAAGACAGGTGTGTGTGTGTCTGTATGTGCATGTATGTCACAGGCATCCCACCTTAGGGGTACATTAGGACGTTATATGTCGGCACTTTCTAAGAAGGAGAAGAAAAAGGACGCGAAGCGGTAATAAGGTCCCCCCCACAAGCAAAAAATACATTCTGTAATTCTCCTTTTGAAAACAAGCGCACACACACACACACACACACACACACACACACACACACACACACACACACACACACACACACACACACACACACACACACACACACACACACACACACACACACACACACACACACACACACACACACACACACACACACACACACACACACACACAATGAGGAGAGTGGTGGTGGGAGGGCAGGGGGGAGGAGGGGGCGGCGTTCCCTCCGAGCCTCGGGGGCCCGCGGTCCGTTCTTAAGAAGCCCTCTCTTGCACGCCTTAACAATCGGGAGAAGAATTGTCATCGGAGCGCAAATGGAACGAACGACACACACACGCAAGCACACACACGCAAGCACACCCACGCAAGCACACACACGCAAGCACACACACGCACACACACACACACACACACACACACCAGCGTGCACGGGGACTTGGGCAGCACTGAGAGCCCTTCGGGGTCCTTGGTGACAAACCCCATTCATCCACGTCCACTAGCGCGTTCCATTTCTCCTGTCTGTCATCTGGGGGTGGTGGTCGGGGGGGGGAGGGAAGCAATGTCACGGCGTCTTGTAGCCCTGAGGAGCTGAGCGGGCTTTTGACTGGCGCTGCTGCTGCGGTCCAAATCGGGCTCTTAGTGGATAAGGGGGACAATGTCCGGGGAGACTTTATTGCCGAGAAACAACGGCAAACGTTGAATACCGGATTAGGTAACGCCAACCAACACACACACAAGTCACAAAAGATGCGGTGGTGGGGGGGGGGGGGGGTGGGGGGGTTATGATGTAATCGTCAAGAAGTGTAAATAATCATCTCTCTTTCCATTTTATATATCGTTGTCGTTCAGACCTAGAAGCAAAATCGGTTACATCTAAGCGATCTGCATCTAAGATCATATCGATTGCGGCATTTCATTTAAAGAAGCTCAAGCTGTACAAGATCAGAGCGAGAACAAGCAGAGTTTTATTGCCTAATCTCATAGAAAGGGGGAAAAAAAAGACTACCTTTGCAACACATACTACATCACCGAGCGGCCCGACCAGAGCTCAGACTATTTTTGGACGTTCCTTTTAAAAATCAAAGAAAAGCGTCGCCGTGAGCAAGATACTGATGGTGGAGTGTGTTGTTGCGGTCCGCTGCGCTCCGCACTAACCAGCCAGCCAGCCAGCCCCCACCCCCTCCATTATCAGAGCAGCCATCCACGTCGTTGTTAATCTAATTCCGCTCTCCATTTAGGTAATTACACTGCAATGCCCACAGAGATGGCACGCCGCCACCGCCGCCGTGATGTATCACCGACGGGCCACGCCCCCTTCCCACCCCACCCTGGCTTTGACTTTTTAAGGAATCACGATGCTCAGCACAATACAGGCTTTGAAGACGAAGAAAACCCATCAAATAAAACGTAACATACAATTCTATAAAAGACAAAAAAAAACCCTGACCATTATTTTCTCTGAATTATGTCTCTTTTTTCCCCCCATGGTTTGGAAAAGGTTAAACGTAGGCTAGGTTGGGACTCTGAGTCACGGGTCGTTAAAAATCGACAGCTCGCTCAACGGTGGCGACCTGAAGGTGTGGGGGGCGGACCGGGGGGACAAAGGTCAACGCGTCAAAGTCATGCGCTACGGTGAGCAGCTATGAAATGTGTTCTGTGGCACAGCGGCGTAAAGAGGAGGCCCGTCCGACGAGAGCGACCGTGGAGTTGTGAACTACGGTGGCCACAGAAGGACCTCCGAGCAGGAACAACCGAGGTGTAGCTCATAACATCAATGATGGGTCTGTTGGATTTAGGTCTGGCAGTGCACCAGTATAGACACAACTAGTCATGTGAATATAAATTGATAACGTGCTGGTGCTGCAGAGTAGACAGACCGAACTGACGTTAAATTGACCAGGACCGGAAGTTACTTTACCCTGCTATTGACAATCTGTGCCCAGGGTCTATTTGCAGACACTGTATTGGACAGCCCCTGTGGGAAGCTGTACTCTTCATTAAGAGAACAGCGAATCTTGAATTTAGCCTAAATGCACATCCATGGAGATGCATGTAGGCACATAACAATTAAGAAATAATAATTTTTATAGTGTCTTTCATCAGCTCTTAGGTCCTCTACCCGGGGCCTTTTAAGTGTACCTTGGACACACTTAAAGACTTGGGGTGACCGTGACTTCCAGTCAGCAGCCCATAAACTTTGGAACAGTCTCCCAATAACCTTGAGGTCCTTGGACATTTAAAAATCAGCTAAAAACACATTTGTTCAGACAGGCATTCAGGTAGCTTGGGGTATTTAATGTTTCTTTGTTTATTTATTTGGTTTTAATTGATTTATTAGTTTCTTAACTGTGAAGCACTTTGTGACTGGTGTCTGTGAAAGGTGCTGTATAAATAAACTTGGCTTGCTTGCTTTTCTCAGGTGCTTTACATGTCACGGAACAAAAAATAAAAACGAAATAGAAATAAGTAGAGATCTGGGTCCAAAGTCCAGCCGAAGTGAGTGTGTCTGAAGAAAATGTTGAAATGATGAGGAGGCGTTGTAGATCCCCACGGGAGGGGGAAAGGACACGCCTCCAATCGGGGGAAAATCAGGTGATGAAGGAAAGCCCTCAAGAGTGGACGGACAATCGTCTTTTGACACGGCGGCGGCGGCAGCAGCAGCAGCACTACCTGTAGAAGTTGATGTCCGGGTAGTTGCCGTACTCAGACTTCCGGGAGTTGCGGCGCGGGAAGGTGCAGAAGAAGGCGTTGGCCAGCAGGCTCGCCACCTGCTCCTGGGACATGGTGATGGAGCGCCCCTCCCCTTGCTTCAGCAGCGGGATGGGCTGTAGGAGCGGGTGGAGGAGGAGGGGGAAGTAGGAGGAGGAGGAGAAGAGAAGGTCAGAATTATTCGTTTTTGCATCAATTGCTTAACGAGACGCCGGCACTGGTTTGCACGGGGGGAGGGGAACAAGACCACCGTTTGGAACCACTCACGGGAGGAGGAGAGGGTGAGGAGGGTGGGAGAGGGAGTCCTTAAAATCAGCCCGGGTGATTACAATCAAGTCGACAAAACGTGAGTCTCACTCCCGATGAGACTCTAGGGTTTGTTAATCAGCATCGGCCCGGAGTAGCATACAGTAACGGATTATCCCAAAGGACAGTAGCTACAGGAGAGAAAATTGTCTTCCCATATCCCATGGAATGCTGGTCGTTGGCTACAGTCTTCACAGTGACGTACTAATTCAATACGACAACAACAACAACCAAAAAAAAGAAACAACGGTTATCCAGCTCGTTTCCAATTTGGCGGGAGTAAATGGGGAACTTATCTGGCACCAGGCTCCCCCATTAATCTCTGTGGCTTGCGTCATAAGACAGGCCATAGATTTCAATAGGGCCTGGAGAACTTGGATGTGGCGTCGGAAAATCGATCGAATACCAGCTACTCCATTTTCAGACTTATTATTATTATTATTATTATTATTATCATTATTATTATGACTGCCAACTGTAGTTGAGAGTGGTGGGCAGACTCGTGGAATACAACTTTTTTTAACAAACATCCCTACAGTGAAATGGAATGGAGGTCGAGTGTTGCCGCTGAAATATTACGGATTCAAATTTGGGTTTTTGGCATATTCAACGCGGTGAGGAAAGCATGCAAAATGTCATAATGACAATAGCAAAGGACCGCTTGGCAAACGACCACCAAAACTATCCTAATGAGCACATTGGGTACTTCCTCACCTGCTCTTCCACTCATAGCACCATAAACCAACTGATAAAGTGACTTGTCAATAACCAGTGTGCACCTTGACCTCCCCCCCGGCCACGACCTCCGGCGGTCACGCCCAGTCGGTGTGTGTGGTGATCTATACGGTGTCATGGTGGTGGTGTGTGTTGGACCGGTGTGTGTGTGTGTGTGTGTGTGTGTGTGTGTGTGTGTGTGTGTGTGTGTGTGTGTGTGTGTGTGTGTGTGGGCGGGGTGGTTACCTTGGTGCACAGCTCAGACACTCTCAGCGCTAATTGAACCATGTCTGGCAGCACGGAGTCCAGCAGATGTCGGGCGGCATCCGGCTCCAGAACCTGAGAGAAGGACACGAGAGAGAGGCGAGAGAGAGCGAGAGAGAGAGAGAGAGAGAGAGAGAGACACACACACACAACATGTTTACTTTTGATTCCCGGCAGAAGGCCCAGCTGGGACAATATTGTTTACTGTTGTTTACCGTCTGCTTATGGCTGATTAGTTGAGACCGAAAACATGAGCGGCGTCGACAGCATCGACGGCACATCAAAACGCTAACATTGTGCGTGTAACGACACCAACGTTGGCAAACGGGTGCAAGCAACAGACGAAAAAAACAAAACAAAAGACCACATTTAAACTTGATCCAAGTCATTTAATCAGAACCACAGAAGGCTCCGTCCACAGCCACAAGCTTGTATGATCACGGTCATCTTTACTGGGCAAAGTCGAACTACATTTAAAATCAGTTAGACAAATAATGACCTATATATCAGAAATGTCCGTAAAGTCTCACCTCATAAGATAAGATAAGATAGAACTTTATTCATCCCACAACATGAGAATAATCGATGGACAGTGAATAAGCCTAAAGAAAAGGAAAAAAAGATAAATCGCGTGCACATTAAAAGAGCAGATATTGAAGCGTGCACATCAACAACCTAACATGTTGCGTGACCCGACACGGTTGTCCGACAACATCGACGCATTTCAAACGTCGTCACAGCAAAACAACCGGCCGGCCAATCACAGCTCTCGTGGCGGCGGACGAGCACGGCACACTCTTATTTACTGTCCCATTGGCCAGCCTGAATGTCAGCGTGATCAATCAAAGGGGGGGGGTGGATTTCATCAAGGTTGTGGCGGGGTGGTGGCGGGGGGGGGTTGCCAGCCGATTACGCCGACTTCCTGGACAAGATGCAGATCTGGTCGACGGAGGAAGAGCGCTGGAGATAAGCCAGCACTGGGCTGGTTTTCCAGGCACACACACAGCAACAACAAAGCGCACACACACACACACACACACACACACACACACACACACACACACACACACACCACACACACACACACACACACACACACACACACACACACACACACACACACACACACACACACACACACACACACACACACACACACACACACACACACACCACGTGTTCAGCGCGGGACATTTATATTACGCCAAAGGAGAGGGGGCCTGGCAAAGCTGCTGTCATAAGTAATGACCGCCGTGACATCATAAAATGTTCCTCGGGATGTAATGAATGAGCGGTGAGGGACAGGCCCGGATCAGATCGGTGGTGGGTGTGGGGGGTGAGCGAGGGTGAGAGGATGGGGGGATTGAGGGGAGTGAGGGAGGGAGGGAGGGAGGGGGAGGGTAGCTGAGGTAGCACTAGCGCTCGAAGTGCTTTAAATCAGCGGCAGACAGTACATCAAATCAACTGGAGCAACACCGCGAGTCGCTTTCGTCGCGGGTCCATAGATCACGCCGAGAGGTGTGCTCCCACCCCCCCCAACAAAACAACAATAAATGTACGCTTTCCTCCTCCTCCTCCTGTCTCTAACCGACGACCCCTCGTCACAGGAGCACCGGAGCGTTGATGGTGGATCGCTTCTCCGCACCCTAACTGTGGCCCGTGGTGTCGATATACGGGAAGGAAAAGAAAAAAAAACGCCGTCCATCAGAGAGAGAGAGAGTTTCTGCCATTTTCATTTGCACACGCAGATGAATATTCAATGAAGGCCCCCCCCCCCACCCCCCGTGTCCTGTCACACATGTCCTCAGGAGGGGACAGCAACAAATATGGTGAATGAAGGCCAGAATTGTAATGTAGTCACTTGCTACACACCTCGCCCGCCCCCACCCCCTACCACTAGGGCCTACGCCTCCATGTTGCCCAATCACGGATAGGGGTAGGGTGTCCAATTCTTGTTGGGCTAGAGGGGTAGGGAGGGCGAAGTGGTAGGGCTACACTACATGTCCCTACAAACGCGTGGTTTTTTAGAGGCATACACTCAAAATCGAGTGTTATGAGGAAATCTCGCCTGAATGTCGAGTCATCTGCAAATGGTGGCAAAAACGATGTACAAGCGACAAAGGAGAACCACTTCACTACTTCATAACCATCGTACTATCTTTGTTTCATGCCGTTTCAATGTACTGTAGATATTTTACAATGAGCACGAAAACAAAACTCACTAGTATGCTGGGATTCATGTTTAATCGCTCGCTAAATCTGCGATTTGCTGCAGACAACCGCAGAAGGATGCCCCCAGCCTACGCAGGAGCCATCACCGCGGCTGAAGACGTCATATGATTAGATTTGGAATCGCCGGCAGAAGACTCGTTGTGTGCGTTCACGCAGAGGGCATCTCCCACACAGCTACCGGTGGTGACGCACCAGGGCCTTGTCATCAGGGTTGTCCCGTTTTCCGAGGGGAACATTTCAACCCCAACCCTTTTGTAACACTTAGTCGGGTTACAAATAAGAAATGGGATTTAATGGGATTTTAGAGGCATTTTTGAATGTTTCTCGGTGGCTTCCATTGCATGGGCAGTCACGTTCGGGACAGATGAATCGTTCATGGGTAAATATTGTTACTGTGCTTGATTGTAGCAGGACACTTGAGGTCCAGTTGAATGGCATTAAACTTTGCTTATTTTGTGCACTTCTTTTTAAGTGCATGATCCAGTAAATTACCACCACACACGCACGCACTCATGCATGCATGCACGCACACAAAACACACACACACACACCTTTTGATGTTCAAATATTTTTCGACGAATCATTCTACAATATTCCAAGTTTGAACATAACGCGAGCATAACGCTAACTGAACAGACGTGCTCTCTACTGAATCCCAATAACAGGAGAAAGATAATTAAATAACAGACAATTCCTTCATCAATTATGTTTCCATAAAAATCAAGAAATCAGTAACCTAGTTAAATTGGGCTTACAAAATATGTTATTACCAAAAAAATGTGCTGCATTAAATACACTAAAAGACGATAATTATGGAAAAACAGCTTATATTATCCTAACCCTAACCAATCGGTGTAATGGTTTTCTTTTAACACCATTGGTTTTATAGTAAAAAAAAAACCTATTCAACTGTTTTGATTGATGACAAACACGCAATCACTTTGACGGCATATGGATAAAACGATGCATTATTTGAGTTGTAATGTCAGACATTTTAAAAAGCTAACTAAACGTGACCTTTTGGCAGAAGATTAAATGACTTCTCTTGACTCCTCCTTCGAGGGGCTGTACCCTTGGCCACTCTCAATGAACAGAGTGAGAAAGTATTGTAATGGGAAATTGCATACAGTGCATCCGGAAAGTATTCACAGCGCGCCACTTTTTCCACATTTTGTTACGTTACAGCCTTATTCCAAAATGGAATAAATTCATTTTTTTCCTCAAAATTCTACACACAACACCCCATAATGACAACATGAAAAAAGTTTTTTTGAAATGTTTGCAAATGTATTAAAAATTAAAAAATTAGAAATCACATGTACATAAGTATTCACAGCCTTTGCCATGAAGCTCAAAATTGAGCTCAGGTGCATCCTGTTTCCACTGATCATCCTTGAGATGTTGAATCTACAGCCAGAGTCTAGACTCTGGATTTCTTTGGTCGAAATCTAATCCCGGGATTCACCCGTCATTGAAATTGCATTAAGCTGTGGTCGACTCCGGCAACATCAAAACCACTAACAGGCAAGTCTGCACTCACTCCGAACGTGAGGGGAATAAACGTATTTATGTTACGTTGTGCTGGCCAGCAGACGTTCTCACTTAAGACTATTTCATGCATTGAAATATCCCTTGATTTCCCTCTCCACATAATAATGAAAGAGTCTTGCCAGCATTTTTCTGATCCTCGTGAAACTCAATGATGTCATATTTCTATGTATATGTATATTGATATGAACCTACCTTGGTGCAGTACGAATGCAACGCGGTGAAGTCCCATCTCTTGGCATGTGCTGCATTATATTTCAATATAGAATTCTGCAACATAAAACAATGTAGTCATTAAGAAAGGTACGGTACATCACTTAACACATTTTTTTCTTTCTCAGCCCGGCCATTTGTGGATCTGACTTTTTCTGGGATGATAGCGCCATCTACTGGTAGATGGTACAGAAAAAAAGTTGTATTTCTCTGTAGGGATCCTTTGCATAATGTTTTACAACACTGAGCTTGTCAGTGGGAAAAATAAGGACTTTAGAGGATGTACATGGACGGACAGTATTGCCCCAAAGGGTTATAATGCAGACGTTTTGCGGCTCAATTCTCGCTCAAAAACTGGACTGAAATGGCTGTCCACATCAGTCAGTTACACCGCAAACCCCAAAGTTATCCTTGAACTTCATTAACTTATGAGGATATAAATTGGCCCATTGTTGCTGCTTCATGATGCGTCTAATGCAAGCGTGACCTTTCAAGCTGATCCTCTTTGGGTGCAGTCTAACAGACTTTAAGACCAACACCTCACATGTAAATGAACCTCCTCCACACTTGCTTCCTGACATGTTTCAATGAGTTACTGTGTGCTATAAAAAAGGTTAAGCCTTGGAAGTTTGGTGGCTGGGTTTAAGCAGCCTCACCCGGCCCAGTTAATGGTGGGTGGGGCTGCACACCTCTGTTGCAATGAGTAATCAGTGCACCACAGGTTAAGTCAGCCATCAACACACACACACTCGGAGAGCGCTAGCATGCTTTGTTCCATTTGCTCTGTTCATTTCAACTACTGCTAATTTTACAATAAGCCGGATGGTTGAACAGCCTGCCTGTGTCCTGAGTTGGAAGAGCCCGAAAGAAGCCACATTAACATGGTGTGTAGCAGCACCACTACTACAGCTAGTTTGGCCTTGTTCTTATTCCTGCGCATCCTCCCATGGTCATGCGTTCAGAAAAACATCAGTATTTTCATTAAACCTTTATTTATCCTCATGTGTGTGTGTGTGTGCGTGTGTCTGTGTGTGTGTGTGTCAACCTCACCTTTAAATCCTGCGAGCTGGTGTATTTTCTCCTCAGCGTTTCCTGGATCAGCTCCCATCGGCTTTGAAGCTCTTGCGTTTCCTGCACATGCAAAACAACGATCATCATCATTGTCATCTTCCTCATCACATGCAAATTGTAGCGCCTTCAACAGTAGCTTCTCCGTTCTGTATTGTTTTATTGTACTGTATTGCCATGTAACGTGGCACAAGAATTTCCTTCGGGATTAATAAAGTTCTATTCTATTCTCAGTTGCGTTCACCCGTTTCTGTATGCAGTTAGCATATGAGGTGAGGCGGTGGCTGTGTCAATGCTGTTTTGTGGTCAGGATGAGTAGCACCGGCAGCATAAAAGGTGGTTAAATAATGCTAGTGGTATTCGATTCGAGCTTACCTCATTCACCACGGGAAATAGGTTCATCTTTGAGCACGGCATCTTCACGTGGACGTCGTCCCAGACGTCTATGAAGGTGGACGGATGCGGGACCGGAGCTTTGCCGCTCTGTAGAAGATCCGTCTGTCGTTGAGAGTAACAGAAAAAAAAGGGGGATTATTACGGATATGTACATCAAGTCATAACCCTGAGCCTTATATAATAAATATAGAAACAGTGAAACTACTGGCTAATGTCTGCCGGGGGACAAGGCAACCAGTCTGCAGTATTTTATGTGGGTGGGGGGGGGCAAGCTATGTTTACGTTGGCAACATAGTAAACAATAAAATAACAACAATATCTAATATGCTCAAATTATTGTTTTGTAATTTTTCATGGCTTTTTCTGTCTGTAATAGTAATGAAGGGGTAATGTTGTTTACACAATTAACATTTGCACTACAATAGCTTTCAACAATAACATCTCTGAATATTCTAACATCTGCAGATATTAGAGCGGCCCGCACCCTTATCAACACTGTGTGCTGCCCGGGACAGTCCCTCAGGCGGGGCAGAGGCTGCTCACACTCGGGCATCCTCCTCAGCTGACTTATGGGCGTCCCGAGCCAGGTGGCCTCTGGAGGAGGGCTTCCCTGCTCTGGAGACTTCCAGGGGCTCTGCGGAAAGAAGTCCGCCACTCGGGGCTTGCCTTTCGCACAGCCTCTCGAGCTTTCTCCCTCGGCCTCCGTTCCCTCCATCGGACGCCCCGTGACCTCGGAGGAGACTGAGGCCAAGGCCGAGGGGGCGGCGGTGGCGGCGTTGTCCACCTCCAGGCTTTGGGGAGTCAGCGGCTGCGTGTCTTCCCCAGAGTCAGATGCTTGGTCCGCTTCAGTGTCCATGCGTTGGGGGGCAGTAGAGTGACGGGAAGGGTCCTCCATATCAGCCATGTCAACGTTGCACACTTCCGCCGCACCGTGAGGAGGTTTTCGGGGTTTAATGAGCCAACTTTCCAGAGTACCCCTGAACTTGTGTTGCTGCTGCAGCTGCAGCTGCTGCTGCTGCTGCTGCTGCTTGGGCCCGACTCTGGAACGTGGAGACGTGGCTTTGACGCCACGCAGGCGGTCGGTTCCTCCGCTCTTCGGCCTCGGGTTCATCTTTTGCTCGGTTTCTCTCGTTACATTATCCGGGAGTTGAAGGCGTATGTGTGGGCCTGAAATACACAAATCATTTCACTTGCAGATGGTATCCTACCAAGACTTAATCATAGACCATCACTGGCTTTTCCATAGTTTGTGAGATTTCTGCCAAGAGTACCAACCGTACCTTTAAGAAAAGACCTGGGACGTTTTGTGTGAACTTCGACCCTTGGTCTTTTGGAAATGGGCTCAAGGTCTGTCAAACAAGTGATGCTGCCAACAGATGGCAGAAGGATTATTGTACAGATATGATATAGGCATACACAACAGGTCTACAGGTACAGTGCAAGGTGGCCATATACCATTTTATATTTAAGATTCAAGCATACTTACAACACAACTCTCGTTAAAACCCCATAAGAAAAACGATGTTGATTTGGCAGTCCTCCTTTTAGCAGCTGAATGAACTTAACGAAACTCCCGGCCATACAAACAATCAATTAAAATCTATTAAAACCACTGAACTACCGAGCACAGCATTACACTAGTGAACAGCTGCGTAGTATTATTATTATTAGTAGTATACGTAAGGTCCATAGAGTTTTACTGCAATATCGTTCTGACAACGTTTGGCTTGTGACGCCACATGGAAAAAAAGGATAAGAGTAAAGTATGAAGAAGAACTAATGGGAAGTTAATCTTGGATAATATGTGACACATTAAATTATATAACATTGTCTCGTAACCGCCCCCCAAACAAAACACTTCCGCGTGTGAGACCCGGCCGAGAATGTTGAAGCGCGGTACAACTGCGCAGCGTTTTCGCAGGACTGCGCGCCGCCCCCGCAGCACTGTGCGTTATCTGTTGTTCTTCTTTATCATAAACGAGAGAAAAAAATACCTCAGACTCACGAATGGGAATTACATTTAGTTTTTATGTTCAGTGAATAGAAAAAAAAAAACCCCTTGTTTATTTATCGGTATGCATGTTATTACATATAAATGCATGGCATTTATTCTATAAACCAATAGATATATACCAAGAGATATAGATATTTTACCAATGATTTGTATAATGTTTGTGTATTATAGGTAGCCTGGAAATCCAGACCCACACCTAGAAAGATGTAGGGTCTGGTAATGAGTTGGTAATGGCCCAACTCGAGGAGCGGCACCAAGCATGCGTTTGAAAATATCACTGCACGCAATTGGATAACACTACGACCAATCAGAAGAATACACGGGGTGACGTATCCAGAGCGACGGAAACGAGTTTGTTTTGGAGAATAGTTTGACAGAGAGACGTAAATGTAGCCTCATGGAAATGGAGCCACTAAACGACTTTTGCCGTTTTTGCAAGCAGAATATGAGAATAGTTGGTTTGTACAGATACTCAGTCAACATTCTCGATAGATTTGCCGGTAAACCAAGTATATCCGAAAAACTTTTTCATGTTGGCGTGACGGTAGTAAACAGACCAGTGTCGCAGTGCTGTCGTCATCTGTTTAGCCCGCTTCTGGTCCGACTATATCAGATACACCGATGTGATTGGTTTACGTTGGATCAACAGGAATGCTATAATGAGCATATTACTGTGATCACCAGAGTGACTCGCTGAGCAAATTCACAATTGGCTCTCGCCGTGGCAAACTCTGGATTCAGGGTATATTATAGGCCTACACATATATACATAAAGTAATAACATTCAGTCATAAGTGCAATTATATCATAACATATCTTATTTCATAACATTATGTGAAATAAAATACTTCATATTCAAAATATTCTGCTATAGGTGTATAAGCAGCTATTATGTACATATTTGGCTTAAAGCTATACCCAAAACTAACTCCTTTCCCTAAGAATGCATGATGATGCAGAGGTTTGACGGGACAAAGCACACCACACCACTTGGTCACCAACACAGACACATTGACCTCAATATACAGTACATGTAAAATAAATGTTTATGGAGTGGTATTAGAGCATGTGCTAGATCTAGGCGGTGGACGAACATGAGGAACATTTTCCTGTTCTAAAATGCTTCAATGTTAATTTGGGAGCCCGAGTCTCTGGTCGAGCTGTGGAGAGAAAGACTCACAAACAGTATTCAGGACACACACCACACCACACACACAACATATATGTGCGTGTGTGAAGAAAGCACATGAACAAAATGTAAAAAGTACATTTATTGGGGGGATTTAACACAAAAGGAAAGTTATGGCGGTCAGATTGTGGTGGAGGAGACAAGACAAATAAATAATAAAACATGGTGAAAACATCATGTTACCTATCCCCCTCAAACAAAACCGGAACTGTTGTTTGTGATTGGCATTTGAGAACAATTTCTCCCTTGCTTTTTAAGCTTCGAAGCGGGATGGTGGGTAGGTAGGGCCTACAGGGTCGGTTTATCGGATATCTGTTCTCAACAGAAGAGAGAGTTCTTCTGCCATTGTTACATTTGCACACGCAGATGAATATTCAATGTAGCCTCATGGAAATGGAGCCACTAAACGACTTTTGCCGTTTTTGCAAGCAGAATATGAGAATAGTTGGTTTGTACAGATACTCAGTCAACATTCTCGATAGATTTGCCGGTAAACCAAGTATATCCGAAAAACTTTTTCATGTTGGCGTGACGGTAGTAAACAGACCAGTGTCGCAGTGCTGTCGTCATCTGTTTAGCCCGCTTCTGGTCCGACTATATCAGATACACCGATGTGATTGGTTTACGTTGGATCAACAGGAATTGCTAATGAGCATATTACTGATCACCAGAGTGACTCGCTGAGCAAATTCAAATTGTGCTCTCGCGAGAACTCTGGATTTACAGGGTATATTATAGGCCTACACATATATACATAAAGTAATAACATTCAGTCATAAGTGCAATTATATCATAACATATCTTATTTCATAACATTATGTGAAATAAATACTTCATATTCAAAATATTCTGCTATAGGTGTATAAGCAGCTATATGTACATATTTGGCTTAAAGCTATACCCAAAACTAACTCCTTTCCCTAAGATGCATGATGATGCAGAGGTTTGACGGGACAGAAGCACACCACACCACTTGGTCACCAACACAGACACATTGACCTCAATATACAGTACATGTAAAATAAATGTTTATGGAGTGGTATTTAGAGCATGTTGCTAGATCTAGGCGGTGGACGAACATGAGGAACATTTCCTGTTCTAAATGCTTCAATGTTAATTTGGAGGCCCGAGTCTCTGGTCGAGCTGTGGAGAGAAAGACTCACAAACAGTATTCAGACACACACACACACACACACACACACATATATGTGCGTGTGTGAAGAAAGCACATGAACAAAATGTAAAAAGTACATTTATTGGGGGGATTTAACACAAAAGGAAAGTTATGGCGGGTCAGATTGTGGTGGAGGAGACAAAGAAACAAATAAAATAATAAAACATGGTGACATCATGTCTCCTATCCTCACTCAAACACACGGAACTGGTTTGTATTGGCATTTGAACAATTCTCTGCTTTTAGCTTGAAGCGGATGGTCGGTAGGTAGGCCTACAGGAGGTTAGGATATCTGTTCAACAGATGCTGCATAATAACCACAGGGGAAATATACTGTATATGGTCCAAATTCCTCTCAGGTGGGGGGGGGGGTGTACCAGAGGAAAACCCTTTAAATTAAAATTAAAGGTCCTTAGTTGGCAACTGGTATAACTAGATGAGGTGGTGGTGGTGGGGTGTGGTTGAGAAAACAAAAGCACTCAACATACCTGTTGGGCCCTGTGGTGTGGTGGGTGCACACCTTCACGCACATAAGCCACGCCCACATGCCATCCAAGACACCTGAGCAGGTATAGCCTCTCCGCTACAGCCAGTCAGACGTCTGCGTGTTGCTAAATGGACAATAATAACTATAAAATACTACAACAGCAGGGATCATGGTGACAACGTGTGTTTGGGCCGCGTTGTTGTTCTTCTTCGTCCTGAGTGTCTTCTCGGGAGCGGAAAATAAAAGTGAGCTATTTTGTATTTTTTTTTGGACTTCCCCCCCCCCGTCGTTGTGTTGTGATCTGTGTCAGGATGTGTTATTCCGGGTCTACGTGTGTGTTGCCGTGTGATTCGGAATAGACAATCACTCAGATTGTTCTCGGATTATAGTGAATATCAATTGGGAAATGTGTTGATTGCCTATTTTGCCTATTTTTTTGTGCCGCTATTTGTCTGGAAATACGAGACTCGGCGGCTGTTATCTGACGGATCCGCAAATATGCTGTAATCAGCCCTGCGATTATAACATTTACACGAGAGAGTTTACAATCCGATCGACGTCAACAGAGAAGGCAAATTAACTTTGATGACGTCGCTGCTGTTGGATAATAATGTTTGTTCTTAAAGGTGCGCCTATGGCAGTGTTTCCCAAGTGGGGGTACACACGCCCCTAGTGGTGCTTTGAGGGATTGCAGGGGGTTACCTGAACATGAACATTTTGTGTTGTTTTAACTGAAAATGAAAGAACACCCACTTAATACGATTGAGTAAATCTGAATAGTGACATATAAAAGCATATCACTTTCACTTTAAAGGGGACATTAGCCATTGCAAGCCGTTTCACAATTGCCATGTGACTACCCATCCAGTGGGAATGTCCAGCTAGACGTATGATTACTCGATCGGTCTACCAGCCTACCCAGTGGACTGTACTGTACCGACAGGTAAACTGATCCAGTCAGCGTACGTCGAGGTGGACAGTCCCACTTGTGATGTCATTCGACGGTAGTCACATGGCAATTGTGAAACGGCTTGCAATGGCTAATCACACTCACACCTGGTGGCATATGTACCCTTTAAATTGATGGCCTACTTGGCTGAATAAACTTAGGCCTTTGTTAGTCAAATTAGTTTGAGGACCACTGACTGACCTACCAAATGCCCAAACCTCTCCTTCCAGATCTTTCCAATGGCTCTTCATCAACACCCTCGTACAAGTACACCATCGTGTACCCCTATAGATCCCATCGATGGAGTGCGAACAGAACATCCGAATCGATAGAGGTTTTTCATATAAAAAAAGAAATAATAATTTCATGCCTATTATTTGGTATGAACTCCCAGTACAGGCCGATGCTTCATTGTCTCCCCATTCACACTTTCACTTTCAGGCAGACGAGATGGAAACGGTCTCTTATGAACTGGAAATCAACAACAGAAAACACCTCCTTGTGCTGAAACCAAACAGGTAATGTCTCTAGAGCAACACCAAATAACACAAATCAAATCAATGTAGGCTAATTGGCATGGTGTGTATATATACATACTGTATATATATCTTTCTTGTCCCTTTCAGAGACTTGATCTCCAAGAGATTTGTGCAGTATTCCCATCACAGTCGTGGTTATTCCAAGTCAACCCTTGCAACCCCTGTAAGTTGTAAAGGCAGTGCAATGTAACCACAATGACCACCCTTTTTTAAATAATGCCATTTTGTGTGCCCACTGGCATTGGTTTGAATGAAAAGGTGTCTGTTTTGCAGGTTCACTGCTACTACCACGGCCATGTGGATGGATACGAGGACTCGATGGTTATCCTCAGCACCTGCTCGGGCCTAAGGTGCGTTCACATACTGGTTTGTGTGGGTGTACTCTGTCGCTAAGGTGCTGTCGCTAAGAGATACAAGGCTTACACACTAAGATAGTGCAGAGGAGAGCAAGATTTGGAAACTAAAGACCAACAACAACATCCTCTCTGCTCCCTCCCTCCCTCTATTGTGTTTCTCTTGTGTTTACTCAGTTCTGACAAATGACACTCAAAAGAATAGCTCATAAATCTTACCTACAGCGCCTTTTTTGTTTTTAAGCTCGTCAAGGTAATCTTTATTATCCCAAAGGGGCACTTTGTTGCACAGCCAGCACAACACAAGACCACACCAACAACACACACAACAAACAATTCACACAAAACATAGCAACATTCAAAAGGCCAATAGTAGCAGCAGGGACACAGTGAGTTCTTCAACCTCTTGGTTCTACATCTTGGCAGATTAAATCTACGACCAGATGGAAGCAACCTAAATTCACTGAACAAAGGGTGACTCAAGTCGGCAAGAATTGACTGGGCCTTCTTTGTGGCGCTGACTCTGTATACTTGGGAGAGGTCATTTAGATGTGTGCCTGCGATTTTGCTACACACCCTGTGACAACTGTTTCAAATATGCTCCTGTAAAAATCTGTTGATTTGAGAATAATTGTTTAAGCTGTCTTGACTTGAACCGTGAAAATACACCGCATTCTTAATCCGCGCACATCATGGAACACTCCTGGCTAGAGGTGTGATCATCCTGCGGAACGAAAGCTACGGACTTGAACCGGTTCCCCAGGCTCCGTCCAACGAGCACCGACTCTACCGCCTGGAGGACGTGATGTCGGGTCACACGGTCTGCGGGGTAGCCAATGAGATGCCAGCGCAGGAGCACCAGTCGCCCTTTGACCCGGACCACACGTTGACCTCACTCCTACGGGTCAGAGCTCTCTCTCCCTGTGTCCACTTTTTCGACATTTCAACTTGTGTCCATTTTTCAAGATGTACAATTTCATGCCGGTTTGATGTCCTGTTTTTTTTTCTTTCTTTGTTTGTTTTTTTAATATTTGGTTTCACAGCGGAGAAGGAACCTGCCTCAAACCAGTTATGTGGAGTTGGTGTTGGTCGTGGATAATCTCAGGGTCAGAATGGCACTTAACATTTTTACTCTTTATTTATTGATGTATTTATTTATATATTATTATCCAGGGCGGGGGGAGGAGGGAGTATATTTGGGAGTCATATCGGAATGTTCTCCTAAAGAATAATTCAAGATAATAATAATTCAAGATTCAAGGACATAAATGGTCAGGTACACATACAGGATATGCAGTGAAATGAAAAAGTGGCGATGCCCAGCGGAATGTGAACAGAACAAATGCAAATAACCAGATAATCAAATATCCACGCTATTTACATCTGTACATCAAATATAATTCAAATTTTTTGTGGAATATAATTAATAATTAAATTGATAATGATAATTGATAATACCCTACTTTTGTAATATTTACAGTATATCATAAAGGAGCGAAATGAGACGGCGGTGGCTGAAGAGATGGTGGAAATGGCGAACCTGCTGGATGGGGTGAGATGGTCTACACACCCACACTCACACTCACTCACTCCCAATTAAGACTGTATCCCGGTACTCATTTGTCTTTCCTCGGCCTCATCTCAGTATTTCAAGCGGCTGAACATCCGCGTGGCGCTGGTGGGCCTGGAGATCTTCAAGGACGTCAACCCTTTCAATGTGGAGCTGTCGGCGGGCGAAGTGCTAACGCACTTCGTCCAGTGGAGGAAGGCTGAACTGCTACCCAGGATCCAGCACGACGTGGCCCAGCTCATAGTGTACGTGCACCCCTTCGCGGTCTCGCCAAACCTGTTTTATTAATAAGGTCAGGGTAATATTACACTGTAGCAATACTTTGTTCCACGTAAAAGTCCTGCATTGAAAATGTTACTTGAGTAAAAGTACAACAGTATGGGCATCACAATATACTAAGGAAGTACCAAAGGTAAAAGTACCCATTATGCAGACCCATTATTATGGCCCATTTCAAAATATTTTTTTAATATTATTGGATTATAAATTGATGCAATAATGTGGTCATTACTTGAATGTTGCAGTTGGTAAATGTGAAGCCATAAAGCCTTATAGCTCATATAATAATTTATGTATTGATTATAACATATTGCTAACTAGTAACTAAAGCTGTCAGATAAATGTAGTGGCGTGAATATTTCTCTCAGATATAGTGGAGTAGAAGTATAAAGTGCAGTACAAATACTATAATTATTTGTCCTTTCAGTACAGTACTATTCTTTTTGTTTTTTAGGGGTGTTCCAGGTCCGTACGATGGTTCGGTGCTTGGTATGGCCTTTGTGGGCACCATTTGTTCGTCCACTCAATCTGGAGGAATCAATGTGGTCAGTTCAAATGTTTTCTTTCATTTGTATTTATTTTATTTTCTTGCTTTTTCCATTAGTCCTCCCAGCTGCTCTTTTGCCCGTGTTGAGCTTCGCGTGTGAAACCAAATGCCACTCTGCATTATTCACGACACTGTTGTAGCTGCACGCAGTCTCGCACACAAGCAAAATAACGTAACACAACAGTCAAAGATTTAGAAATTCAGATATATGACAAAAAAATGTTTTATTTGATCATTTATTTGTCTGGTAAATGTACTCCCATTCATAAAAAAAAAATAAAAGCCATATACTACAGTCATATCTAGATTGTAGTTCCATAACTTAAATGGCCAATTGTTATTAAAGGTTAATGTCCTGCCGCATTATGATTATTGAAAGTGGGCTTGGGTCATTCTTCCTTCTTCTTCTTACAGTTCCAAAAAGGCGGCAACCTGCCCTACATCTCCACCGTGGTGGCCCACGAGATGGGACACAACCTGGGCATGAACCACGACAGCGGCCGATGCGACTGCGGCGGAAGCTGCATCATGGCGGCCACTGCCGGGTAAAATAAGACTAATAGTCTGTCTATTGATTAATATTAATAGGTCATCTATCTATATCTATTAGATTGTCTGTCGATACTTCCAAGCTGTAGATAATCTTAAGAGCTATTATTTGAGTGTAATTTGTTAGAAATGCCACCCCACCAGCTACTCGTAGTAGTATTTCGACTGTACTGCGCCTGTCTCCGTATGAGACCGTTTTTAGATTTTAGACCCGCCTCCCGCCTCATTTCTGACCAATCAGGGCATCTCTCCCCTGATTGGTGCAGAGGAATCCATCTTGCCTGTCAGTTTCAAAATATTGCTCTTTTCTGCTCTCCTTACAGCTATCAAATCTTACCTACAGCACCTGTGTAATTTGTGTAATTTGATGCTGTTTGCGGTGTTCAGTTTGACTTTCCACAGAAGGTGGCTATTGCACAACCTAGCATGCTAAACTTCTAGATCGACAACGATGTGGACAACTGTGGTGTCATATTGACATTTATTTTTGTTTTCTCCCCTTTGACCCCTTGAAAGAGGATCCACCAACTTCAGCACCTGTAGCGCGGATGACTTTGAGGTGTTGGTTTCGCAACGGCGGGGGTCTGTGTCTGAAGAACCCGTCCACAGCACGTCGGTGGACGTGGCCAACTGTGGCAACGGCCTGCTGGAGGAGGGCGAGCAGTGTGACTGTGGCATGCCGGAGGTAGCCGCCATTAGCCTTGTGTAGACTGCAGTCTGGTGTTGTGGGCAGCAAAATTGGTTTCCTAATATGGGCGTTGGGCCTTGCACTGTTCAAAGCCTCCAGCCATCAGAGAGAGGTGCTTGTGCTCTCTTTGTTCTTGCCGAATCCGGTTGGAAGTAAAGCAGCTTTGATTGCTGCTCTTTCTTTGGTGCCGCCATTATTATTATAATTATTATTATTATAATTATTATTATTAGGACTACATATACATGGAGTTCCTGCCAAAGTTTCCTAGTTCCGGGGTAAAGTTCCTGTGGTGGAAATGCGGCTTTATTATTATAAGTCAAGAAATGAGTGAAAAGTCTTTGTTAAAACTTTGTTTGCTGACTTGCAACTCTTTAGAGAGACAAAGAAAGAAACACTAATGGGGAAGGAATGCGGCTTTTGTCAAACAATTCAGTTTTTAATGACCCACAGCTAGTAGTCCCCTTGCATTGCTCTGTACTCTGTAACAGATACCTGGGCCCTAATCGGTGTCTGTGCATCCTGGGGCTATTCTGTGTGTGAACCTGACACCGGTGCTGGTCTGTGTGTGTGCGCGTCCCACAGGAGTGCACTAACGAGTGTTGTGAGGCGACAACGTGTAGATTCGCGGCATCCGCCACCTGGCGCCGATGGACTCTGCTGCAGCGGCTGCCAGAGTGAGTCCTGCCTGCTGCTGCTGCTTGCTGCTGCTGCTGCTGTGCACCTCGGCAGACCTGCGCTGGCGGGGCTCACGCCGCCATTGTGCTTTTGCTTGTTTGCTGAAAATGTACATTTCATGCGTTGTACATTGGACCCAGTAGCGGCTCGTGGCCATACATACGAGTGGGGCCCTTGGCGCTTCAAGCTCCTGAATCGCTGACCCGCCCACTTTGATATCATTCAAATTCAAGAAAATTGCCGATGTAGGAGGGCTGCAGAGTAGGGCAGTCTAGGTCTGCCCGAAATGAGTCTCTTGGTGATCCATGCAGTTCCACCATCTTTGACCACAAGGAATATAATAAATCTACCAGCACAATAATAGGGCAGGTGAGGAGTCCTGCCCCAGCACTAAACTGAGATCCTGAATCATTGAATATGAATAACGATTTA
Source organism: Coryphaenoides rupestris (assembly GCA_002895965.2). Taxonomy (NCBI): domain Eukaryota; kingdom Metazoa; phylum Chordata; class Actinopteri; order Gadiformes; family Macrouridae; genus Coryphaenoides; species Coryphaenoides rupestris. The sequence goes on along the minus strand of PIJE02002994.1, from coordinate 23,137 downwards.
AACTGTTCCTAGATCATAAATAGTCGATCTGTTTTAGTCAGCTGGTCCCAAAATGTTGTGTGTGTGAACTCGATATACCATTTTGTTGTGTGTGTGCCCTATGCCTCCCTTTTTTTGTGTCCCGCCCGTGCTTTAAGATTAAAGTGGCCGGAACGCCGTGCCGTGAATCAGTCAATCCGTGCGACCTTCCCGAATACTGCGTGGGCAACAGCGGCTTCTGTCCCGAGGACTTCTACGTCATGGACGGCCTGACCTGCGAGAACTCCTCCGCCTACTGTTACGAGGGTCGCTGTCAGACCTATGACTACCAATGCAAGACGATCTTCGCGCCAGGTGTGTGTTTTGCAGCGGAGACACAGATGTTTGCTGACCTTAAATACGTTCTAGGACGAGCGCAAGGACAAATATTTGCCACATTTCCACAGGGATAACAGGATTGTCGTATAAAAAGGCCTGTTTGACTGTTATTAATTACAACTATTTAATCTGTTGTGTTTGGACAGGTGCAAAAAAGGCGGACGATAAATGCTTCCTGCATGCAAATGTCAAGGGAGATAAGTTTGGGAACTGTGGAGGGGTTCCTCCACGCTACACCAAATGCAGCCTGGCGTGAGTATTCTGTCCACAATGTTGTAGCATACATCCTTTGACACAATGCCACGTAAAGTGGCTTAGTTCGGGGCCCCTCCAAGGACACAGGCAGTTTTGTGGTGTAAAGTCTGTTTATTGTAATTGTAATTGTAACTGGTGGCTGACTTAAGGCTGCTACATACTCCGCGAGAACTTTGTTCACCCAGGGCTGCGAGAACAACAATGACCGTCATTTTTTTCTCGGCGAGCCGCTGGTTCAGGAGTTTCTCGCAGCTTGTTCTCCGACACATTCAGCTTCGCGGGGCCGGAAATTTGTTTATCCGTGGCGTTCGTGTCCTGAGGAAACTAACTGTGTGATTGGTCAATTTGAAGTGGCCGTGGTTAATGTGCTTTCCGCCGGCGCGGAAGTTTGCTGCTGTGGGCGGGGCCTTTGAGTTCTGCACTTGAGTTCTCGCGGAGTATGAAATGTCCAGGGCTGCGAGAACTTTGTTCTAGTTCTCGCAGCCCTGGGTGCGAGAACAAAGTTATCGCTTCTCGTGGAGTATGTAGCAGCCTTAACCTGTGATTAGCAATGCACCCACAGGCTTGTAGCCCCACCCCCCAGACGGTAACTGGGCCCAGGTGAGGCCAATTAAGCCAGCCAGCCACCTGAACACACACACTGTGTGTGGTGTGTTTCATCTTCACTGGGCTTCTTCTCAAAACCTGACATATATAAAAGCTGACGCAGCGATTTCTAATTAACGAGGGGTGAACAAAATTTATTTTGCATAAGAATCGGGATCCCTTTCTTCTATGGTTCTGAATCGATCCAAAGCCAAAAATCTTTATTGCTCAGTTGATCAGTTTATCTAACTTTTTCAAATATAATAATGACATGTCATACACACTTTACTCTGCTTCCATGCCATTATTTGCCATACTGCCTTTCTGAGTGCACAGCGGACCGGAGTAGATCCTAAAATTACTACCCCTATGTACCGAATCGGTACATTTGATTTTCAATCAAATCGTGAGACACCGATCAAAAGATTCACACCCCTATACTTGCCTCTTAGCCTATACTGTACACACTTTATAATTTACATTTATGTTTAGGGCATTTGGCAGACGCTTTTATCCAAAGCGACTTATAAAGCGTACATTTGTTGAGACAGCAATATATGGCTTAAAGATAAGACAGATAAGATAAGACGTAAAGATATGAATAGAGCCGGTTTTGAGCATTCATAATTGCAAGGCTAATAGAACGAGTTTCATAATTGCTAGGTTGCCTGCATAAAGTTCTGGAATAAGAGCAGACGTGCCATTCTTGTCACATTACCAACATCTAAGAACATACAATATGCTAAAGAATGCAAAGTACTATTGTTAATGCCAAGATGTACAATCACGCAAGTTAGTGCTAGGGTTAGGAGAGGGGGGGGGTTATGCAGTGTCCAGGTGAACTCTGAACAGGTATAATGTCAATTAATAGGTGTGTAAACATGACGTTCGTTCGTTCGTTTCTATACAGCTTTAAACAACTGACTGTAACTTCTGTCTCACTCTCCAACTGTTGCTGTAGGAATGCCATGTGTGGGAAGATCCAGTGCACCAACTTGGATGCCAACAAACCGCCCCCCGGTGGCCAGATCGCCGTTGAGATCATCGATGGAATGTCATGTGTGAACGCAGACTTCAACCTGGGGACGGACGTGATCGATCCTGCCTATGTCAATCCTGGCAGCCCCTGCGGTAAAGGACAGGTAAGACCTTGCGTGTGTTTTTATTAAATGGTGCAGGATGTTACTCATGTGAGTGTTTCGCACAAATATATATAGTGTGTATAGTGTGTATATATTGCTGCCTCTCCTTCAACAAATGTACTCTTTGTAAGTCGCTTTGGATAAAAGCGTCTGCCAAATGCCCTAAATGTAAATGTAAATGTAAATGTGCATAGAGTGTAATTAGCCATTGCAAGCCATTTTACAATTTCCATGTGACTACAGTCTAGTGACATCACAAGTGGGATTGTCCACCTAGATGTATGATTACTAGATCAGTCTACCAGCCTACCCAGTGGACTGTACCGACAGGTAAACTGATCGAGTCAGCATACATCGAGGTGGACATTCCCACTTGGATTATAAATTGATGCAATAATGTGGTCATTACTTGAATGTTGCAGTTGGTAAATGTGAAGCCATAAAGCCTTATAGCTCATATAATAATTTATGTATTGATTATAACATATTGCTAACTAGTAACTAAAGCTGTCAGATAAATGTAGTAGCGTGAATATTTCTCTCAGATATAGTGGAGTAGAAGTATAAAGTGCAGTACAAATACTATAATTATTTGTCCTTTCAGTACAGTACTATTCTTTTTGTTTTTTAGGGGTGTTCCAGGTCCGTACGATGGTTCGGTGCTTGGTATGGCCTTTGTGGGCACCATTTGTTCGTCCACTCAATCTGGAGGAATCAATGTGGTCAGTTCAAATGTTTTCTTTCATTTGTATTTATTTTATTTTCTTGCTTTTTCCATTAGTCTCCCAGCTGCTCTTTTGCCGTGTTGAGCTTCGCGTGTGAAACCAATGCCACTCTGCATTATTCACGACACTGTTGTAGCTGCACGCAGTCTCGCACACAAGCAAAATAACGTAACACAACAGTCAAAGATTTAGAAATTCTGATATATGACAAAAAAATGTTTTATTTGATCATTTATTTGTCTGGTAAATGTACTCCCATTCATAAAAAAAAATAAAAGCCATATAGTACAGTCATATCTAGATTGTAGTTCCATAACTTAAATGGCCTATTGTTATTAAAGGTTAATGTCCTGCCGCATTATGATTATTGAAAGTGGGCTTGGGTCATTCTTCTTCTTCTTCTTACAGTTCCAAAAAGGCGGCAACCTGCCCTACATCTCCACCGTGGTGGCCCACGAGATGGGACACAACCTGGGCATGAACCACGACAGCGGCCGGTGCGACTGCGGCGGAAGCTGCATCATGGCGGCCACTGCCGGGTAAAAATAAGACAATAGTCTGTCTATTGATTAATATTAATAGGTAATCTATCTATATCTATTAGATTGTCTGTCGATACTTCCCCCTTTAAGGTGCTGTAGATATGATTTAAGAGCTAATTATTTGAGTGTAATTTGTTAGAAATGCCACCCCACCAGCTACTCGTAGTAGTATTTCGACTGTACTGCGCCTGTCTCCGTATGAGACCGTTTTTAGATTTTAGACCCGCCTCCCGCCTCATTTCTGACCAATCAGGGCATCTCTCCCCTGATTGGTGCAGAGGAATCCATCTTGCCTGTCAGTTTCAAAATATTGCTATTTTCTGCTCTCCTTACAGCTATCAATCTTACCTACAGCACCTGTGTAATTTGATGCTGTTTGCGGTGTTCAGTTTGACTTTCCACAGAAGGTGGCTATTGCGCAACCTAGCATGCTAAACTTCTAGATCGACAACGATGTGGACAACTGTGGTGTCATTTTGACATTTATTTTTGTTTTCTCCCCTTTGACCCCTTGAAAGAGGATCCACCAACTTCAGCACCTGTAGCGCGGATGACTTTGAGGTGTTGGTTCGCAACGGCGGGGGTCTGTGTCTGAAGAACCCGTCCACGCACTCGGTGGACGTGGCCAACTGTGGCAACGGCCTGCTGGAGGAGGGCGAGCAGTGTGACTGTGGCATGCCGGAGGTAGCCGCCATTAGCCTTGTGTAGACTGCAGTCTGGTGTTGTGGGCAGCAATTGGTTTCCTAATATGGGCGTTGGGCCTTGCACTGTTCAAAAGCCTCCAGCCAATCAGAGAGAGGTGCTTGTGCTCTCTTTGTTCTTGCCGAATCCGGTTGGAAGTAAAGCAGCTTTGATTGCTGCTCTTTTCTTTGGTGCCGCCATTATTATTATAATTATTATTATTATAATTATTATTATTAGGAATACATATACATGGAGTTCCTCCAAAGTTTCCTAGTTCCGGGGTAAAGTTCCTGTGGTGGAAATGCGGCTTTATTATTATAAGTCAAGAAATTAGTGAAAAGTCTTTGTTAAAACTTTGTTTGCTGACTTGCAACTCTTTAGAGAGACAAAGAAAGAAACACTAATGGGGAAGGAATGCGGCTTTTGTCAACAATTCAGTTTTTAATGACCCACAGCTAGTAGTCCTTGCATTGCTCTGTACTCTGTAACAGATACCTGGGCCCTAATCGGTGTCTGTGCATCCTGGGGCTATTCTGTGTGTGAACCTGACACCGGTGCTGGTCTGTGTGTGTGCGCGTCCCACAGGAGTGCACTAATGTGTGTTGTGAGGCGACAACGTGTAGATTCGCGGCATCCGCCACCTGCGCCGATGGACTCTGCTGCAGCGGCTGCCAGGTGAGTCTGCCTGCTGCTGCTGCTGCTGCTGCTGCTGCTGTGCACCTCGGCAGACCTGCGCTGGCGGGGCTCACGCCGCCATTGTGCTTTTGTTGTTTGCTGAAAATGTACATTTCATGAGTTGTACATGGACCCAGTAGCGGCTCGTGGCCACACATACGAGTGGGGCGGACTTGGGCTTCAGCTCCTGAATCACTGACCACGCCCACTTTGATATCGTTCAAATTCAAGAAAATTGCGCTGTAGGAGGGCTGCAGAGTAGGGCAGTCTAGGTCCTGCCCGAAATGAGTCTCTTGGTGATCCATGCAGTTCACATCTTTGACCACAAGGAAATATAATAAATCTACCAGCACAAAATAGGGCAGTGAGGATCCTGCCCCAAGCACTAAACTGAGATTGAATCATTGAAATGAATAACGATTTAAACTTTCCTAGATCATAAATTGTTGACTGTTTAGTCAGCTGTCCAAAATGTTGTGTGTGCTGATATACCATTTGTGTGTGTGTGTGCTATGCTACCTTCTTTTGTGTCCCGCCCTGCTTTAAGATTAAAGTGGCCGGAACGCCGTGCCGTGAATCTGTCAATCCGTGCGACCTTCCCGAATACTGCGTGGGCAACAGCGGCTTCTGTCCCGAGGACTTCTACGTCATGGACGGCCTGACCTGCGAGAACTCCTCCGCCTACTGTTACGAGGGTCGCTGTCAGACCTATGACTACCAATGCAAGACGATCTTCGCGCCAGGTGTGTGTTTTGCAGCGGAGACACAGATGTTTGCTGACCTTAAATACGTTCTAGGACGAGCGCAAGGACAAATATTTGCCACATTTCCACAGGGATAACAGGATTGTCGTTTAAAAAGGCCTGTTTGACTGTTATTAATTACAACTATTTAATCTGTTGTGTTTGGACAGGTGCAAAAAAGGCGGACGATAAATGCTTCCTGCATGCAAATGTCAAGGGAGATAAGTTTGGGAACTGTGGAGGGGTTCCTCCACGCTACACCAAATGCAGCCTGGCGTGAGTATTCTGTCCACAATGTTGTAGCATACATCCTTTGACACAATGCCACGTAAAGTGGCTTAGTTCGGGGCCCCTCCAAGGACACAGGCAGTTTTGTGGTGTAAAGTCTGTTTATTGTAATTGTAATTGTAACTGGTGGCTGACTTAAGGCTGCTACATACTCCGCGAGAACTTTGTTCACCCAGGGCTGCGAGAACAAAATGACGTCATTTTTTTCTCGCAGCCCTGGTTCAGGAGTTCTCGCAGCTTGTTCTCGACACATCAGCCGGGCCGAACTTTGTTCTCGCGTCGTGTCCGATAACTATTGTGTGATTGGTCAATTTGAAGTGGCCGTGGTTAATGTGCTTTCCGCCGGCGCGGAAGTTTGCTGCTGTGGGCGGGGCCTTTGAGTTCTGCACTTGAGTTCTCGCGGAGTATGAAATGTCCAGGGCTGCGAGAACTTTGTTCTAGTTCTCGCAGCCCTGGGTGCGAGAACAAAGTTATCGCTTCTCGTGGAGTATGTAGCAGCCTTTAACCTGTGATTAGCCAATGCACCACAGGCTTGTAGCCCCACCCCCCCAGACGGTAACTGGGCCAGGTGAGGCCAATTAAGCCAGCCAGCCACCGAACACACACACTCCCACATTCTGTGGGAGTGTGTGTGTTTCATCTTCACTGGCTTCTTCTCAAAACCTGACACATATAAAAGCTGACGCAGCGATTTCTAATTAACGAGGGGTGAACAAAATTTATTTTGCATAAGAATCGGGATCCCTTTCTTCTATGGTTCTGAATCGATCCAAAGCCAAAAATCTTTATTGCTCAGTTGATCAGTTTATCTAACTTTTTCAAATATAATAATGACATGTCATACACACTTTACTCTGCTTCCATGCCATTATTTGCCATACTGCCTTTCTGAGTGCACAGCGGACCGGAGTAGATCCTAAAATTACTACCCCTATGTACCGAATCGGTACATTTGATTTTCAATCAAATCGTGAGACACCGATCAAAAGATTCACACCCCTATGCTTGCCTCTTAGCCTATACTGTACACACTTTATAATTTACATTTATGTTTAGGGCATTTGGCAGACGCTTTTATCCAAAGCGACTTATAAAGCGTACATTTGTTGAGACAGCAATATATGGCTTAAAGATAAGACAGATAAGATAAGACGTAAAGATACGAATAGAGCCGGTTTTGAGCATTCATAATTGCAAGGCTAATAGAACGAGTTTCATAATTGCTAGGTTGCCTGCATAAAGTTCTGGAATAAGAGCAGACGTGCCATTCTTGTCACATTACCAACATCTAAGAACATACAATATGCTAAACAATGCAAAGTACTATTGTTAATGCCAAGATGTACAATCACGCAAGTTAGTGCTAGGGTTAGGAGAGGGGGGGGGGGGTGGTGGTTATGCAGTGTCCAGGTGAACTCTGAACAGGTATGTCAATTAATAGGTGTGTAAACATGACGTTTGTTCGTTCGTTTCTATACAGCTTTAAACAACTGACCGTAACTTCTGTCTCACTCTCCAACTGTTGCTGTAGGAATGCCATGTGTGGGAAGATCCAGTGCACCAACTTGGATGCCAACAAACCGCCCCCCGGTGGCCAGATCGCCGTTGAGATCATCGATGGAATGTCATGTGTGAACGCAGACTTCAACCTGGGGACGGACGTGATCGATCCTGCCTATGTCAATCCTGGCAGCCCCTGCGGTAAAGGACAGGTAAGACCTTGCGTGTGTTTTTATTAAATGGTGCAGGATGTTACTCATGTGAGTGTTTCGCACAAATATATATAGTGTGTATAGTGTGTATATATTGCTGCCTCTCCTTCAACAAATGTACTCTTTGTAAGTCGCTTTGGATAAAAGCGTCTGCCAAATGCCCTAAATGTAAATGTAAATGTAAATGTGCATAGAGTGTAATTAGCCATTGCAAGCCATTTTACAATTTCCATGTGACTACAGTCTAGTGACATCACAAGTGGGATTGTCCACCTAGATGTATGATTACTAGATCAGTCTACCAGCCTACCCAGTGGACTGTACCGACAGGTAAACTGATCGAGTCAGCATACATCGAGGTGGACATTCCCATTTGTGATGTCACTAGACGGTAGTCACATGCCAATTGTGAAACGGCTCGCAATGGCCAATCACACTCACAACTGGTGGCATAATGTCCCCTTTAAATTATCATTCAACTCCTGAACTATGAACCACGGTAAACATTGCCAAATCTCAATATTCTTGTCGAACTGAAAAGCCAGGGCAGCCTCGTTTCCACGGATATTATTCATAATATACATATTATTTGTATTAAAACATGACCGTTTCCCCTCTCCTCCTCCTCTTTTGCAGACTTGTCTTGACTTCAATTGTGTGAACGCGTCGGCTCTGGTGCCCAACCTGGACTGTGACGCCCAGACCACCTGCAACGGCCGGGGGGTCAGTAGTCGGCGCACACTCTGTGCTTGGTTGCAACGCACACGTTCTGCCGCTGCTGTTCTGCTGGTTGTAGCGTAAAGGCGAACCGTCTGCTTCGTAACGCGGTCCGCGACATCCACTCCGTTTCTATGGAGCCAGTTTATTTGGGGGTTTTTTCAAAATCCAAACCTCAGTGACGTTTTTTTTTAATCTGCGATAATGTTTTGATGTTGCAGGCCGCGATTTGTTAGTTTTTTCCACAATGCACATACAAAGCCACACTTACTTTTTTTACTTTATTAACGGTAAATGGATTGTATTTATATAGCCTTTTCATCCAAAGTGCTTTACAGGATTGCTTCTGATTCACCCATTCATACACACACATTTACGCTGACGGCAGTGTCAACCATGCCACCAGTTAGGGTTAACAGGCGTCTTGCTCAGGGACACCTCGACACTTGGCTAGGAGGAGCCGGGGATCGAACCAGCAACCTTCTACCTCTTGAGTTACTGCTGAGCGCTAAGATAAGATAGGTCCCCCCCCCTTTAATGTCTGGTTCTTGTCCTTTCTTTTTATTCCAGATCTGTAACGACCAGGGAAACTGCCACTGTGATAATGGGTGGGCGCCCCCCAACTGTGATACGTCGGGTCGAGGCGGGAGTGTGAACAGTGGTCCTGCTGAAATAGGTGGGTGCTACCTTGAGCTACCTTGCATTTACACTACATTTACATCTCGGGCATTTGGCAGATGCTTTTATCCAAAGCGTCTTACAAAAAGTACATTTGTTGAAGCAATATATTGCTGTGGTACATAAAGATAAGAATAGAGCAGGTTTCAAGCATTCATAGTTGCGAGGCTAATAGAACGAGTTTCATAATTGCCTGCATAATAGCTGGGATAAGAGCAGAGCATTACCAACATCTAAGAACATACAATATTTTTTTGCCACAATGCCGGCTTGTGGCTTGTTCGGGTTCTTTCCTAAATGTAAGGAGAGGATGGAGTCGTTGAATAATCAAAGAATTTTCATCATCAACAGAAGTCGCTCATGCACGCTTAACGAATAACAAAGTATAATGAACAAAATGCAGTTAGATTATTTAGTGTAGAGGAGGAACAGCTTCGGAGACGTGGCAGAGCTCTCCCTTGCCATTCGTACCCAGCCTCTGACTGGGGAGTGTACACAGGTGGCAATAAATACCTTCATGTTAATTACACTCAACTAGGCATACATGACTTGCAAATTGCACGGTGTGTTATAATCCGCTTCAGCCTACATCAGAGGTGGGCAAGCTACGGCCCACGGGCCACATACGGCCCGTTGCGTTGTTTAATCCGGCCCGTCGGGCATTTACATTAACAACAGTCCTATAATACATTTAAATTTGTAGTATTCATTTCACTGTTTTTTTTTCTCCCTGCAATTGATTCCTTAATTGGTTCCACTAGATCAGAGGACACTAATATGGGGACCGCGGTCCGGGTCCGGACCCAGACACCGTCATATCCCGACCCAGACCTATAACCAATAAATTATTGAGGATTATACAATTTAGTTGTCGCACTTTGGCGCATCTTTTCTAGCCTTTACGGCACTGGCCCAATCAGGTCACATCACGCTACTTAGCCAATCAGATCGTTGCAGTCAGTGAGCGACTAGAAACAAACATACACGCGGAGAAACGAGATGAGACGAGAGAAGCAGTCGGAGTATAGTGCGCTTTAAAAAGAGAAAGATAGACAGAGAGAACAGAGCCTTTAATCAAAATTGGACAGACGTGTACATGTTTATTCTTCCCACGGACAGTATGTCTCATCTGTCCCGAGACTGTGGCGATTATTAAAAGCGGTAATGTGAAGCGCCACTACGAGACAAAACAGTGTTTTCACCAAACATACCAAACATACCCGCCCAAATCCGAACTGAGGGCACAGAAAATAAACGATTTTTGATTTGTACTTCATTTATTTGATTTAACTACATCGTGGCAGCCTATAGATAGGTTGATACGGTGACTAGGCTACTTCAATATACAGTATATGGCATCATGACGCAAGTTAGACATTATGATCCTCATCTACTAATTGCCCACCCCTGGCCTACATCCTTGTTGGGCGAAGCTGAATAACTGGTTTTGTAACTGGTCATACACATACTTTCTTTATTTTCTTGACTTGTTTATTTAAGTAGTCATGTGCCCGTTTGGAAGTGTGCCCAGAAGGATTGAGACACACTGGAATGTCTTGGTCTAAATTATTTTGGGACATAACACAAATAGAAATTTGACTCACTAACAAACAAACTAACAAAGTATTGTAGCAGGCTCAATGGTGTGGGAGTTTCCATGCCACCAAGTTCAACAACAAAACGCACTCAACGCACAACTTAAAAATAATTGGGACATTTATTGGGGGGTATTTACATCCAAGAGAGGGGTGGAAGCGGAAATAATAGTTCATTCAAGCGTCGGCAATATTTACTGTAAAGTCCTTTTTCTGGGTTTCCAGAATTCCTCCTCAGCCCACGCTGTGCGATCCAACTGTCCAAGTCTCCACGTGGAGCACACAGCTTCTTCTCCTGTTCCGGCAGCCTGCTTTTCCCTTTTGTAGGCAAAGCCCTCCCTGGTGGCTTAACAAGCCACTGCTTTTCCTAGCCTTATAAGGACTTCCTGGCCATGAACAAGGAAAAGCTGTGGCTCGTTAAGCCACCAGGGCTCAAACACCGCCACAGCTTTTCCTCGTTTTGGGCCAGGAAGTCCTTCTAAGACCCTGGTGGCTTAACGAGCCACAGCTTTTCCTCGCTAAGGGCCAGGAAGTCCTTATAAGGCTCGAGGGGGGGGTGGTGGTGGTACCTCCCTTCAATTATTATTCCTCTCCTGCCTCCCTGCCGTTTGCCACAGTCTGTTGTGGGTTTTTTGTAATGTCCATATCGGTGCATCTCTCCTTCTCCTCCTTTGTGTGTCCCAGACTACTCCCTGAGGAACGGTCTGCTGATCTTCTTCCTGCTGGTCGTCCCGGTGATCATCCTGGTCACAGTGCTGGTGCTCTACTTCTGCCGCCGGGATTCGCTCACCAGCTGCGTGAAAAGGAAACGTAGCAACAATAACGGGTCGGTGTCAATAAGTGCCCGTATCAACATGTGGTGTTCCATGGCATCCTGTCATACTACAGATTTCAAAACATGTATTTTAAACAATATATTACTTTGTGTGTCGTCGTCACTTGCCTGCTTACGTTTTGACTTGACTTTCCATTTTTACTAGACTTCCTCCTTGACTTTTGTATTTTTATTTACAGGCCACAAAATGTGCAAAATGGTCACGGAAATAATCAAACAAATGTTAGGATACCGGCAAATACCACGGTCCAAATGCGCGGAAAAACTCCTGCTGAAATGGTGAAAATACTATTATTTCTTTATTCCTAAATATAACTTTTGTCCAATATGCAAGATTACAATCGCCAAACTTTGGTTTTGTCACCTATCAGTATCACCACATTATTAATCATGTATTTTTCTAGCACCAATTATTTACTTAATATGTACAATTAGTTTCTAATATGTTTATAATGATGACGATTCTACAATTAAAAAAAAAAAAGTATTCAAGTGTTTTTTTTCCTTTGTATACTTCAGCCACCAGAGCCAGAGCCACCAATACCTGCGAGCCCTGGGTATGAACCAATCAAAACCTTTCGTCCTCTCTTGATCCCCTCAAATGATTCTAATTGGTTGAAAACAAATGTAATTGCAGTTAACGTAGCTGCATTCCCACCCTGTTTTTCCCATTAGGTTTAGGTACGGAGAACTGGATTACTGGAGTAACGATCCTCAGACGGTCCCTCAGGCGGTTCCTCAGACGGTCACTCAGACTGTTCCTCAGGCCGTGCACCAGTCAGCTCCCCAGTCGGTTCCTAGACCAGCACCGCGACAGGGCCCTGGGGTCCCTAGACCCATCGTACCCAACCAACCACCAGCTTGATCCTACTGGTGTTTAGTTTTTTCTAAATCTTTTTTGATGGTTTTCTTCCTTGAAATCGCCTTGAAACTATGGACTTATTCTCTATTGCTGAAGGAAAACTAAAACATGGGGAATTTTGTATGTTGTATTTTACATGATTGAAACAAAGTGGGTGTATTTCTGCTGTGGCATTATCAAGACGGGTATTGGATCATATCACAGATGTTAAATAGTTTGTATTTTATTCAGTGTTTGGAGAAAAAAAAAGTCTTATATTATCAATGTAATGTTAATTATTAATGTATGTATATTAATTAATGTAATAAAAAAAAATTAAGTTTGAGTTGGGGTTTGGCATGCATATTTTTATGAAATGGTTGTTACAGTGCTTCCACGAAGGGGGGCAGTATAGCGTTGTGATGTAATAGATCGATCGTGTAACACGAAGAAGACACGACGTGGAAGTTGGATGGACGGACGTGTGTGTGTATGTGTGCTCTGCGGCTTACCTGCGGCAGGTAAGTCGACGCTGGGCCGCAGGGTGAGCGCACTGGCCGCCGAGCGGGGATGGAGGTCCAGCGTCCTGCACTACGACGACCTCATTCCCGAGTACGCGTTCCGTGTCGCAGCGTCGGAGGACAACAACACGCAGGCGGTAAGTGCGCAGCTACTACACGCATTACTGTATTTTCTGACGTGTTGCGTCCAGGGGCGGCCCCATAATAGGGGCCCCACCACGGCCCCCCCCCCCGCCAACTCATTTTAACATAATTTAGACCATTATTTATATATATATATATATATATATATATATATATATAGGGGTCCATATATATATATATATATATATATGGACCCATATAATACTGGGATACTTTTACTATGTGGTTAAATGAGGTTTGCATGGAGTATCATACTTAAGAGAACATTCTTTTCTTCATGTTTGTTTCTGTATTTATGATGTAAGAGGGTGACAGGGGCCCTCCAGTATATTTAGTTTTATTCTTTTTGATACAAATTTCAGTCTATCAACCAATTTATTTTGCCAATTTTACTGTAGTTATGTCACTTATTACTCAGCCCCCCTCCACTTTGGGCCCTGGGTAGTCAGTTCCACTTCCCCCCCCGCCCCCAAGTCTGACGCCCCTGGTTCCGTCAATACACATGCATGCACTATGTAACTGGTGCGTCTGTACAACAACACCAACGCCTTGTCTTTTCCAGCAAACTGACTGGAAGCTGTGCAGACAATCCCTACTCCAATGCATTGAGAACTTCTTGAGAGACCCCCGGGTTCCGTCAGATCCACCCGACCCTGGGCGCGTAAACGATGACGCCTGGAGGCGGTGCATCCGCGATGCTTTGCTGGGAGAGGAGGAGGAGGCCACGGAGGAGGTCCAGCCCTCGCCGATGCTCCTGCTGCTGGACGACAACTTCTACTATCCAAGCATGAGATATGAAGTGTACCAACTCGCAAGAAAGTGTAAGGAAGCGTTCTGTTTTTGAATGGTGGCCCAATAGTGCCCACGTCTCGCTGACGCCACGTGTGTGTCCACATATCTGTTGCAGGTTCCCTGGGCTTCTGTCAGGTGTTTTTAGACTGCTCCGTTCAGTCCTGCACACGCAGAAATCAAGAAAGAGCCAACCCTTTGCCGACCGATGTAATATTGGCGATGTCCAAACGGCTGGAGCCTCCAAACCCACAGAAGAACCCGTGGGAGAGAAACAGCATTACGCTTAACAACTCAGAGCATTTGTCTGAGATGGAGATGTAAGGCACGGCCATTTAAACAAGCTCCCCCTCCCCACACACATTTCATACTGGGATTTTAACTCTGTTATTCATTTGTTACCCTTGTCCTCTCTCTCTCTCTCTCTCTCTGTCCCATGTGAATCCCCAGCCAGAGGTGGATGGAGTTGATAACCCACGCGTTCCACAACCCCTTGGCCCCGGTGGTGGAGGAGAACACAGAGCAAAAGGCACATTCTTCTTTTTCTTAGATTTTATGGCGGGTGTCAACCGGCATTAAGGTGCATTACCACCATTGCCACCTACTTTGTTGGAGAGGGGCCAGAGTTATCCATGCCCCCAAAAAGCACGTTGCCGCTATTCTTCATCTTCATAAAGCCCTAGAGACGCCTGATTGGCTAGCCTAATGTCCTGGTGTGACCAATGGCATCTCCCCTCCCCTCCCCTGTGTGTGTGTTTTTGTCCAGGAGGCTGACCGTCTGAGGTGTGCCGCCAGCATGGTCCACCAGGCGGACCAGGCCTGCCGTCGCCTGGTCTCTGCAGCAATGAAGAGTGCCAGAGGTAGGAAGTTACACGAGACACACAGGAAGAGCAGAACCTCACCCTGTAAGTCAGTCACCCACATCGGCAAAAATGTGACCTCATAGTGACCCCGGTTCGATTCCATCCATCCATTTTCATCCGGGGCCGGGTCGCGGTGGCAGCCGGCTAAGCAGGGCCCCCCAGGCTTCCTTCTCCCCAGCCACACTCTAGTTCCTCCTGGGGGGTCCCGAGGCGTTCCCAGGCCAGACGAGATATATAATCCCTCCAGCGGGTTCTGGGTCTGCCCCGGGGTCTCCTCCCAGTTGGACGTGCCCGGAAAACCTCCAAAGGGAGGCGCCCGGGGGGCATCCTAATCAGATGCCCGAACCATCTCAGCTGACTCCTTTCGACGCGGAGGAGCAGCGGCTCTACTCCGAGCTCCCTCCGGATGTCTGAGCTCCTCACCCTATCTCTAAGGCTGAGCCCAGCCACCCTGTGGAGGAAACGCATTTCGGCCGCTTGTATCCGCAATCTCATTCTTTCGGTCACTACCCAAAGTTCGTGACCATTGGTGAGGGTTGGAACGTAGATGGACCTGTAAATCGAGAGCTTCGCCTTCCGGCTCAGCTCCCTCTTCACCACAACGGACCGGTACAGCGCCCGCATTACTGCAGACGCTGCACCAATCCGTCTGTCCATCTCCCGCTCCATTTTGCCCTCACTTGTGAACAAGATCCCGAGACACTCCACCGTTTTCCGGCAGAGAACCATGGCCTCAGACTTGGAGGTGCTGACTCTCATCCCGACCGCTTCACACTCAGCTGCAAACCGCCCCAGTGCATGCTGGGGGTCACGGTCTGATGTAGCCAACAGAACCACATCATCTGCAAAGAGCAGAGATGCAATTCTGAGGTCCCCAAACTGGACACTCTCACCTCGGCTGCGCCTTGAGATTCTGTCCATGAAGATCACGAACAGAATCGGTACCAACGGCCCCGGTACCCCATACTCCCGTACAGGATTCCCCGGGGGACACGGTCATAAGCCTTCTCCAAGTCCACAAAGCACATGTAGACTGGATGGACAAACTCCCATGCCCCCCCCAACAACCCTGCGAGGGTAAAGAGCTGGTCCACTGTTCCACGGCCAGGACGGAATCCGCATTGTTCCTGGTTGATTGTCTCATGGTTCGATTCCAGCCTGTAATCATTAGCAACATGATACCTATGGGCGGCAGTAGCGGAGGCAAGAGTGGTTGTCTGTCAACCGGAAGGTTGCTGGTTCGATCCCTGGGCTCCGCCTAGCTAAGTGTCGAGGTGTCCCTGAGCAAGACGCCTAACTAACCCCAACTGCTCCTGATGTGTTGTTAGTGCTGGGCAGTATGACCAAAAATTTATATCACGGTATTTTTCTAAATTCTAACGGTTTCACGGTATATGACGGTATTTTTTTTTCCATGCGTAATCAGGTGTTCACAACATATTCTACTGGTTGAGAGAGGAATTACTGCTGTAGATTGACTTAGGATGGACAATTTTACCATCATGATGAATATTAATATATTCATTCAATATATATACTAATATGAATTCTGATGTGGGGGGTCCGTTAATTCGCGGTTCTAATGGGGGGGGGGTCTGTTAATTCACGTTTCTGATCGGGGGGGTCTGTTAATTCGCGGTTCTGATGGGGGGGGGTCCGTTAATTTGCGGTTCTGATGGGGGGGTCCGTTAATTCGCGGTTCTGATGGGGGGGGGGTCCGTTAATTTGCGGTTCCGAATTAACTAGATAAGACTATGAAAATGTTATTGCCCTGGCAGTGGCTACAAATATTTGTGGTGTGTGTGAGAGGAAGAGATGGGGAGATGTTCATGTGTGTATGATGTGGCTCTTTGCAGTAACACAGTAAAAAAAAATTGTCTCTTTGTCTCTAACTGGTTGGCCACCCCTGGTCTATCCTATCCATCATCACCGCAACGTAACACCAGAGCACTAACTTATGTTTACCGTCACCACGCCTCCAGTCGTACCATGCGTGTTTAGAAGCGCAACATTGAAAAGGGTCCCGTCTGAAACAGTGTCGCACGGCGCAGCGTTCCGAACGTTGTGTAATCAAATACACCGGTATGGCGGTATATTAAAATAATATAACGAAAATACACACCGGTATTCGGTGTGAACCGGTATACCGCCCAGCACTATGTGTTGTTACCTTGCATGGTTGGCACCGCTGTCGGTGTATGAATGGGTGAATGTGAGGTAATACTGTAAAGAGCTTTGGATAAAAGCGCTATATAAAAATGCAATGCAAATCCAATCCTTTTACCTTCTCTCTCTCTGTACCCTACTTTCCTGCCCATGACAAACGCAAAAAAAAAACGCCACCCAACAATAAAATGAAAACATCAGAATTCACATGTTGTCTGTCATTGTGCCCAAACGAGAGAGAGAAAGATAACTTCTCATTCTTTGTTCCCACACCTGGCTATAGATGATGGAGTCCCCCCCGAACAAATGAAATGTTTGGTACGCGAGCTGAACGAATCCAAAGGCAGATTTCTACATGACCTGCGGACGCGATGCGTTCAAGAACTGTCCGCGCTGGAGGGAGAGGATATTGATGTGCAACGGGTGGTGTCCCATGCGGTGGTCGGTTACGACGCAGAGATCAAGGAAACATTGTTGAGATTTGGTGGAAAAATGACCACTGGAATGTAGCAATCTCAGCTCATAGGTAGGTTATGAGTAGCATGTTATGGTTTGAAATAGACACGGTGTTGACGGACCACTGTAGAAATACTTTGCACAAATGTACATTTTACAGAACCAAATGGGTAATGGATAAGTGACTGTTTTGCATTGAATAAGATTAATAATGAATATTAATGATATTCAGAATGAATGCTTCATGTTGTAATTCGTATTGTGTATATATTCAATGAAAACCCAAAGTAAACCCAAAGTCTGAAAACAAATGCGTTGACATGATCCACAATTAAGACAAAAATAGTATCATAGTTTGGCCTCGGTTTATTCTATGATGCAAATACTGCACTCGAGTTAATAGAAAACTGTTACCCTGTCAACAATACATCACATTCACACGTTACGGTCAACAATTAAATAATCAGCATTTCCTTTAGAAACCCCACGACACACACAACACCAGATCTGCTTCTCCTTTCACAATAAAAAATAAGTTCATACAAAGAAGTAGGCGAGCACCACAATGCTACAATGCTCTATTCTTTAAATAATTTACAGTTTGAATATTGGAGTAAAATAAAGAGGTGGTGGTGGGAGGGGGGGGGGGAGATCCTGGCTACTTGAGCTACATGATTTCTCATACAATGTGATGCACAATGAGGTATGAACGAAATCAAGATGGCGATTTGATGATGCCGGGGGGTGGGTGGGGACACAATGAGCCACAGGCCTACTCTGGAACATCGGTCTCAGCAGGAGAACAGATGTTCCGTAGAGAGCTGGAAGACTGCGTTTAAAATACATCCGTTTCTGGTAGATGTCACACGTAAACACATGAGCCCTTTGTTTCTTCTACGGCTTCGGCCACTCCAAGCCCCGTCGCAAATATATCAGGGTACCAAGAAAGAGAACAGGAAATCCAAACCAAAAATGCGCAAAACCAGCCAATACAATGATTTGATATATGGTGTAATGACAAATGCAATAAATGACAATTAAAAATAAAAGGTTTAGCAAAGGAATTTCAAGCGATCAAACGGCGTGCGTTTGTGGCCAGAGCATCACTTGTTGTGGTGCCCGCGTGCGTAGTGGCACGCAAAGTCGTACTTGTCCCGGCACATGGAGCCGCAGATGTTACACTGGAACGGGTGCTCGTAGCCGTGGCAACCCATGTGTATGGTGAACAGGATGTTATCCGAGAACTGGATGTCACAGTGCGGGCACTTGTGCGAGGCCAGCTGGTCCTGGGGCGGCGTGGGCGAGGGCGGCGCGGCCACGCTGGCCTGGCCCAGGCCCGGGTGGGTCAGCTCGCGCTCGAACCCCCGCGCCGCCTCCCCGTCTGGCCCGTAGCTCCTGCGGCCGCCGGTGGTGTCCGACTCCTCCTCCTTGGGGCTGGCCGCGGTCTGCAAGCCGTTGACGGCCACAGCGAGCGGCGGCCCCGACGCCTGCTGGATGAGGATGGGCTTAACGTCATCCTCGCAGGGCAGCCTGTCCAGGGGCAGGGGCTCTGGGGCCGTGGTGGCAGGTTGGCCAGCTGGCCGGCCAGTGTGGACAGCTGGTCCAGGGGCTGTCAGCCACGGGCAGACCGTTGGCGCTCCTGCCCCCTCCCCCGTTGCTGCCCTCGTGGTGCGGCTTGATGCCGGGGCTGGTCTTGTACTCGCCGCTGACGCCGATGCTCAGGTGGGGCCGCGTGTCATGCGACAGGCCGCCCTCGTAGTCGGCCCTGGGGCTGAGCATCGATGGGGGACCGCCGCCGCCGCCGTAGTTGCCGTGCAGCCGCCGGCCGAACCCCAGGGAGCTGGCCCTCTTCTGCAGGACGCTGAGCATCCGCTTGTTGGTGAACGGGGAGCGCACGCCGCGCATGGGCAGCAGCTTGTGGCGCCGGCGGCGGTGGTGGGAGAGGTTGCTGCGGTCGCTGCAGCAGAAGGCACAGAGGTCACACTTGTAGGGCTTTTCCCCCGTGTGGGAGCGCATGTGGGCCTCCAGGTGGCGCTCATAGGCCGAGGCGAAGGGGCACAGTTGACATCGATGAGGCTTCTCTCCTGCGGAGGTCGAGGGATTAGAAACAAACAGGAGGGGGCATGGCATTAGGACGACACGTGTCAAAATCTCGATGGTTTCAAAACGAGTACAACACTTAAGTGAACCCAAGTGGCGCCGTTGATTACCTGTGTGAATACGGATGTGCTCTATTAGACGAGCCATGCCTTTGTTGGCGTAGTTGCAGTAGCTACACTTGTACTTCCCGTCAGAGGTCCTCTCCAATCCATCCATTTGTAGCTCTGCTCCGTCCTCCAGTGACAGGCTCACCTCTACGGACGGCGGGTCCAAGCTGCCCTGCTCACTCGCCGTGGTGGGAACTGAAACACACACACACATACAAACACACTCATGAGACTTGTGGTTTTACAGTAAAGGGGCCCCATTATACCGCCAGAGTGTGATTAGTCATAACAAGCAAAGTCTGTGACTAAGTGACATCACAGGTGGGAGTGTCCACCCAGATGTATGCTGCTGGCTAGATCAGTCCACCAGCCTACCCAGTGGACTGTGCCTGTGACTGGTAAAATGATCTGGTCAGCATACATCTAGGTGGACACTCCCACTCGTGACGTCACTTCGTCACAACGCTCATTTGGGTCACATGATGGCTATACTCCCGCTCTCCCCTGGTGGTATAATAGGGGGGGGGGGTCCCCTCTTTAATAAACATGGAAACAAAACAATCTGCATCTCAGGCGTCAGTACCAGCTTGAAACGTGTCTCCCGGGTTGTTGTCCGCGCTGCACACGGAGCCTGAGATCATGTTGACGTGCTGGGTCTGTTGAGTCAGGTACTCCTGGAACTCCTTCACAAAATCCACAGACTCTGCCTTCAGGTCCTCCATTGTTTTGTGTGTGTGTCCCTCTCCCACCCCCTTCCCCCTGACTGTACGACGCTACACTACTTTGTGTGTTGCTCTGCGGACGCGACGGCAGGCGGTGAACTAACGGCCTGCCTATTGTGAGGACAGACGTGTTGGAAGCCCGTCTTCGTGTGGAACATCGCTCCTGAAACGTTCAGCGCACACCGTTCACATTAATACTGATAATGATGACAATAATAATAATAATAATAATACGACCATATACCGTCAATAGATCGATGAATATCACCGTTATCTACTTCTGAATGGTCACCTTTGCTATAAACGTAACAGAATGTTGACAGAATATTTACAAATAATCACCTAACCGTAGATTGAATTACAAAAAAATACAACAAAAATGTAAACTAGCAACCAGTAGCTAGCGAGAGCGTCTAGCGAACTAGAGTGAGTGCTTCCGGTTTCAGCCCGAAAAAAAATGCTTCCAGCATCCGGTCAAAGATAGCGGGATTTGTGGTGCGTTCCGCTTGTTCTCGGAAGTCGGAATTTCCCGTGTTCAAATTCGCCGAAGTCGGAAAAGGTCGGACGAATCTCACAACAACCCCAGACGTAGAACTCCGAGATGGCTCCCCCGCGCATCATCAGCAGTCAGTGGAAGCTGTAGTAATATACTGGGGGGTGGTTTTAGCACGTCTTCGTCTTTGTGTCTCGTACAATCATTCGTACACACAGTACAGTACTGTCCAACTTCTACATGTGGACATGATGCAACGGTGTTTGTATGCGCAAAATCAATTTTATTTGTATCGCCCTTAATCACAATACAGTCTCAAATGGGCCAAGTGATTTGTCGACTGGTAAAACAAGGCGTCCGTCTTGGCTTTCCGACTTGTTAACTGGAACTGGTGATGTTACGTTCGCTGAACGAGCCGATTCTTTTGAACGGCTCTTTGGTTACGAACGAAGGGAACCGAGTCGTACGTCTTGGTGAGAGCCGTTCTTTTTATCGTTCGTTCACTGGCTGCCCCTAAATCCACTCCCCTTGACGTGAACAGTGAGAAACATCTCCTGTTTTTGTCAAAGCAGCTCAGGGATTTTTCTCTATTTTATTTTACTCTGTTTTTATAATACTTGAAATATTGTTCAGAAGTAGTTTTTATTCTTTTATAATACTTGAAATATTGTTCAGAAGTAGTTTTACTATTTATTCTTAAAAATTCTCTCGTGTGAAATGTTTTTTGTTTTGTTGTTTGATTTGCACTAAAATCTGTTTTGCACAAAAGTTTATTATACTTGTTTTTTTATTGTGCCAATAAAAAGTTTTCTAATATTAAGAGTTGCATGAATTGCATTCAAGGCGAGGCAACTTTATTGACATAACACATACAGAGAGTACATTCAAAGTAGTACATTCACTGACATGAATGACATGGATATGGCGCCAACTTGTGTCATGTTTACAATGCAGATCATTGACATTAAGGTCTGGCAATACAGTCAATCATTATCCTGGTGATTATTTCGCAGAAAGGAACGGAGCCATAAGATCCGGCTCCCTTCAAAGAGCCGTAATTCCCATCACGAACTGGAACGCGGTCAACTCGGGTGTGGCGTGGCGTTACATTCCCTGTTCCGACTTCCGAGGACAAATGGAACGCACCATTAATGCCAATGTAGGTCGGCTGCCAGGTGGGGGCGCTGCTAGCAACACGCTGGAGGCAATTTTCCGAAGAAGAAGAAGAAGAAGAAGAAGAAGAAGACCGACCGACCGACGCATGTAAACATGGCGTTGGCTCTGCTCCGACTTTTATCCAAGGTACGTACGTCTATAACATCGATGGTGTTTGGTTTTGTTTTCACGTTGACTTGTGCAGGAGCTGCTGTACTTTCCTCTGTTTCGTGCAAACAGCTTGTCAACGCTAACCTCACCTTGTAACACAAGCATGCATAGATCCTATTGCATGTTGTCATTGATGTACATATATATTGCTGCTGTACTTCACTATTTTAACAGCTGTGCACATGTGCATGTAATGTGGATCTGATGCATGCATTGCTGTGTAGCAATTCCAGTGGCCTTACTGGTAGTCAATTAAGAAAATAGATTCCATGCACTCAATGGGCTACTTGTAGTGCAAAGGATGTGTGTGTATTTTATCCTACTAGGATTTGACTGACTGTAAATTTGTAAATCTGTTATTTTATTTGTATTATGCTACTGTTTATTTCTCCATTGTTTTATTCTATTGCTATGCAACTTGGCACAAGTTTTTCCTTCGGGATCAATAAAGTTATATCTTATCTTGTGTATATATATCATTCGCTCTCTCTTTGCATGCAGGCAAGCAGGCACATCTCCGCGTCACGGGCCGCCCACAGGTCACGGGCCGCCCACAGGTCCTATTGGAACACCAAAGACAGACAAGTACACAGAAGACAAACAGCCCACAGGCCCTGAAGAAGGCAGAGGGGGCTGTGACAGCAATATTCTTAATAATATTTTTATCATGTGCAATACTTCCTCTTCCTAATCAGAGCCCGGGCGCCTCCCTTTGGAGGTTTTCCGGGCACATCCAACTGGGAGGAGACCCAGAACTCGCTGGAGGGATTGTCTCGTCTGGCCTGGGAACACCTCGGGACCCCCCAGGAGGAACTAGAGAGTGTGGCTGGGGAGAAGGAAGCCTGCTTAGCCGGCTGCCACCGCGACCCGACCCCGGATAAGCGGACGAAAATGGATGGATGGATGGATGGATGGAATACTTCCTCTTACCATTATTATTACCGTTTTATTACATTAAAGCCAAATTGTTTTTGCTGATTGAATATCTTATATTACCTATATTTTTATACTTCACCTATATTTTTATACTTCTACTAGGACTTAGACCTACTGTGAATTTCAAAATCTGTTATTTT
>PIJE02002993.1:41430-43930 GCA_002895965.2 Coryphaenoides rupestris | reverse complement strand
TGAATGTGCATATGATTACGTGTGCACATGATTATGTGCACATTTGTGCGTGTGTGTGTGTGTGTGTGTGTGTGTGTGTCTGGGGATGTGAGGATGTGTGTGTGTGTATGTGCATCAAATATGCCGCAAGACTATATTTAGTGTGGAACAGCTTGGGTCCAGCAGTCCCATTGGAGAGTTTACAAAAGTGTGTGTGTGTGGTGGTGTGTGTGTGTGTGTGTGTGTGTGTGCGTGCATTAAAAAGCCACAAAGGCACATTAGCCCTCCAGAGCCCCCAAAGCTCTTTTTCCACTGAAAGAGAGTGGAAACAAAATGGCGGATTACAACTTGTGTTCCTTGTGTCAATCCAGTCCAAGAGTCTCGGTGATCTTTAAAAACTCACCCTTGGCAGTCGGAGTTTTAAGTCGCATACGCACGGTGACACGTTGATCCTTAAAGTCCACGGGGCTGAAATAGCTTTCTCAGCGTTAATATGTCGGTCGCCAGTGGCTCTGCGTGAGAATGAGAACGATGAGAATGAGCGTCAACTCCTTAAGAAGCCATTTTCGAAAAGGATACTTGACGAACTCGATGGCGTTGGTCTTCAGGTAGCCGAGGCCCACGGACTCGTTGAAGGAGGACATGTTGTGGTGGATGTTCCGCTCTGAACGGCCCCCGGGAAACAAAGACGACCGATCATAATCCGCACGAGCGCATCGTCAATGCAAGACAGCGACGACAACCGACAACAACAACGACGACAACGACAACGACATCAACAAACGTTAGCGGAAAATACCATTGCTAGAAATGACACAATTAGCGTAATTTACGGAAAATTATCGGAGAAAAAAAACTTGCGACGTTGAAACATACCACGACTGTGCACGATTTAAATAAAGAATGTAATTTACAAAGATCAAAAAAAAAAGATTACAAACAACAAAAAAAGCAAAAAAGTGCATTTTTTTTAAAAGAATTCCCGAAAAAACTCAATTGAATAATTTTTTTTTTATCGGAAACGTTTTTTTTTTTTTGTAACACAACACAAAAGGCGTACCCTCGGCCACGTCGAAGCTCTGGAACTTGACGGGCTGTGCGTAGTTGACCATGGCGGAGAGGTAAGGGTGGATGTTAGTGGTGGCTCCTACATATGTGTACTGTGCTATCAGAGCCGCCTCACAGTCCTCTGGCGCCTCTCCACCCTAATGTCACCACATGGAGGATAGCGATAGAGAAAGGATAGAGTATCATAGAACAACGCAGGAGGTGGAGGAGGTGGAGGATGGGGAGTGGGAGGAGGAAGAGGAAGAGGAAGAGGAAGAGGAGGAGGAGGAGGAGGAGAGGGGGAAAATAGAGATAATGGACGTGACGTCGACATTGTGGAGTGAGAAGTGACGCAGGGTGGAGAATAGAAATAGAAACGCACAAGAACACGATAGAACGACAGCGAGGGAAGTCATGGAGACGACATGAACAATGAAGTAACACGGAGCAGAAAGTAGAAAATAGAAAAGAAATAGATTAGAGTGGAGTGGACCAGAGTAGAGAGAGAGAGAGAGAGAGAGAGAGAGAGAGAGAGAGAGAGAGAGAGAGGGAGAGAGCACACAGTGGAATTAAACAGAGTACGGTAGAATTAAGTAGAGCACAGTATAGAATCGAATTGAATAGAAGCAGCACAGGTGGACAGAATTGGACAGGGGGCAGCGTCGTAGTTGTAGTAGTGCAATAGAAACAGTCGAGTAGAGTACAGCACAGCAGAGTAGAGTAGAGTAGAGTAGAGTAGAACTGGACTTGTCCCACCCCAGACTGAAAGACCAGCGTGAACGAGCGATGCAGTACCACCATGTAACCACACGGGGAAGTCATAGGAGCATGCACACACAAAATGTAGATCTTGCTATACGTTGATATATATATAAATATATGTTATCTATCAAGATATACAATATACTGCATAGAAATCAATGGATATGAATATATATACAGGATATGAATGTATAAGATATGTTGTGGCTCATTTGTGTGTGTGTGTGTGCGTGATGTATGGTGCGTGTGTGTGTCAATGTGGTGTGTGTCGTGTGGTGTGTGCGTGTGCATGCATGTTGCTGTATATGTGTGTGTGCACGTGTGTGTGTGCACGTATGTGTGTGTGTGTGTGTGCGATGCATGTCTGGTATATTGTGTGGCGTGTGCGTGTGCACGTGTGCGTGCGTGTGTGTGTGTGTGCGCACGCCTAGGGGTAGAGGGTGTATGCTTGCCTTTTTATTTTCCAGGTCAGACGCTTCCGAGATGTCGGTGGCATCCGTCGCCTCAGACATCTCTGTCACCTCGTCCTCTGTCGCCTGGACGCACACACACACGCGCACACACCACACACACACACAACGCCACACACACACACCACAGTTTACAGTCTATGCCAAGCGGCCTATATAAAACAAAATTAATGAACGTCACTTTCCCTCCCAATTTCACCTTCCCTTTCCTGTTAACTCTTCTCTACGTTATCGTCTGCACA
>PIJE02002993.1:33930-36430 GCA_002895965.2 Coryphaenoides rupestris | reverse complement strand
CACACACACACGCAAAGACAAGCAACATGGCTGAGGAACACAAGGACGTGGAACACATCTATGCAGAGCTGAGTGTATTGTTTCCGGGAGGCAGGGGGAGCTGTTTGAGTGTGACACACGGAGCGGAGCGGCGGGGGAGGGGAGGGGCGAGCGGCGGAGGGGAGGGGAGGGGGGGGGCGGCGAGCGGCGAGGGAGACCAGAAGCAGCAGCAGCAGTAGGAGCAGGCAGGGATTCCAGCAGCAGCAGCAGCAGCAGCAGCAGCAGAGGAGGGCATGACCACACACACTTACACACACACACACACACACACACACACACACACACACACACACACACACACACTCACTCACATGCACACATATGCACGACACACGCACAACATATGCACGCGCACGTACACACACACATGCACACACTCACGCACACGCATTTACACACACTTACACACACACACACACACACACACAAACCTACACAAGACACACACACAAACACACACACACACACACACGCGGTATGGAGGGCAGCAGCAGCAGCAGGTACCAGCAGCAGCAGCAGGCCGTGTTGAGCCAGAGAGGAAGCAACGGGTCAGAAACTTCTCCCGTCGCCATGGAAACGCTAATCAGACACCACCGGGTTACAAGAAGCAGGGGGGAGGGGGAGGTCATGCAGTCTCTGCGGGGGGGGCGGGTGCTTGAGGAGGGACGGAGGGAGGTGAGTGAGAGGGGGGGGGGGGGATTAAGTCGAGGGTTGAGTTCAGTAGAACGTAAAATGCTTCCAGGCAGGCGTACAGAAAAAAATGACCCACAGACAGAACCCGAGGTTCCCTGTAGGCCCCTGGACCAGACTCTGGGTTCAGGCTGAGAGAGGCAACTTCTACAGGAGGGGGGGGGGGGGGGTGGGGGGAGTCAGGGGAGGGTTGGATGGGGGAGGAGGGAGGGAGGGAGGGGGAGGTGTAGCATAGCAGCGAGGGCGTACGAAGGGCGAGGAGCGAGCCAAAACGGAGGAGAAGGCCACACAGAAGAAGAAGAAGAAGAAGAAGAAGTTAATAATAATTGATAAAGAGCTTACTTCATTCAGAAAGCTGACTAACTGGTCTATGGTTAAAAAATCTGTTTTGCTCCCATTGCTGCGAAAAGGAATTAATTAGAAGAAAGGAGAAAACAAACAAACAAACAAACAAACAAACAAAAAAACAACAATTGTTATTGCCTTTGAAAATGAAGACTTGGTCAGTAAAAAACTGGAAATAAAAAAAAGACAAGGCATTCAGTCACAGACATGAATTCACGGATAGAAAAAAACGGATTAATAGCTGTTTAATAAGAGAAACCACAGGTGGGGGGCGGGGCTTATTAACACGTTAAGATCACCTCTGCGCAACGTTAGCGAGAAGTTGTCGTCGGGCGTAAACAGTACATGAACAGTACAGGCGCGGGGCGGGTTAGGGGTACGGTGTGTAGGGTTAGTACGGCGGGCACAACACACACACACACACACACCCATCCGGGACATAAGTGTTAGTTTAGATTAAACCCATTTTCTTTTTTTCTGCCACACACACACACACACACACACACACACACACACACACACACGCACAACACACAACACGTGACGAGTTAGGTCACACTCGGTGTTGACTTTATGGTAAAATAAAGTGACGTCGTAAAACAAGCGGGAATACACACACACACACACACACACAGAGCTCACTCACATCTGGGTGAAGAGCTCCTCGATGTCCATGCGAGGGCAGATCTTCTGCGTGAGCGCGTAGAAGATGTCGAAGGTGAAGGCGGGCGGCTCGATTTCGTCGTTCTGCGGGACGACAGCCACATTCGGCGACATTCGGTGAGACCTCGGAATTCATAAAAACGGCGAAATGGGACTGAATTTATATTGCGCTTCTCTTTTCAGACCCGCGGCCGCTCAGAGCGCTTTTGCAGTTATTGCCTCACGCTCACCCATTCGTACGCACGTTCGTTCATACATTCATTCATACACCGGCGGCGGAGGCGTCTGTCTGTCTGTCAGTGTCAACCATGCAAGGTGGCGGCCTGCTCATCGGGAGTAGTTGGGGTTAGGGTGGGTGGGTGGGGGGTCTTGCTCAGGGACACCTTGACACTCGACGCTAGGGGCGGGGGGAGTCCGGGGATCAAACCAGCAAACCTTCCAGTGGGCAGAGAACTCACTTCTGAGCTTCTGAGCCACTGGCGATGGAAGAAAGCGATGATCGTCGGCATCAATATTGAATCGTATCGCAGTTGCAATATCCGTCCAAATCATCGCAATATGATTTACTTATTGACCATATCAGCCTTAAAACGCACGACCGCGCAACTTCCAAAACCCCAAATAATATTCAGCATAACATTTATGATCGTCGTTATCTTTTATCGTTGGTTGCGACCGTTGTGGTTATTATTATGACATCATCATTGTCATTATCATCCTTAGTTCATCATTCAATGTGTTGTTGTTGTTGTTGTCGATGACG
>PIJE02002993.1:26430-28930 GCA_002895965.2 Coryphaenoides rupestris | reverse complement strand
GCGTGAGCGAGAGAGCAAGGAAAATACCACAGAGAGAGAGAGAGAGAGAGAGAGAGAGAGAGAGAGAGAGAGAGAGAGAGAGATAGAGAAAAAGAGCAGAGGAAAGAAAGAGATAGGGAGCTGGAGAAGTCGGGAGAGAGACAGAGACAGACAGAGACAGAGAGGGTGAGAGAGAGAGGGATGAAGAGAGAAGGTGAGCGAGAGGGGCAGGAAGGGAGGGTGGGGGGGGAGGAGGGCGGGAGGGGATCTCTTGTCTGAGCCGACACGGATGGGGGAGATGAGCGCGTGGGTGAGAGAGGATTAGGGGGGAGATATTGAGGGATTGAGGGCTGGCGAGATGGAAGAGCCTGCAAAAGGAGGAATCCCTCCTCCTCCTCCGCCGCCACCTCCTCCTCCTCCTCCACCTCCTCCCCATCCTCGTCCTCGTCCTCCTCCACCGCCACTCCATCACTCACGGTCAGAACAGGACGAGACATCCGGAACCCTCTTAGCCGCTCTTACCCCCCCCCCCCAAGCCCCTTCTGATCCTCGCTGAGTGTGTGTGAGCGGCCGGAATTAAAAATGGCGGTCCGGCCAAAGCACACTACCCCCCCCCCCCCACCATAACCACACCCCCCCCACCCACAACCACACACACACACCCACACCTAAAAATCGGAATAAATCACGGAGATTCGTTGACGGTGAAAAAGGCGAAAAGAAAGTAAGAAAGACACAGAGAGAGGAAGAGGAAGAGGAAGTATAATGGACAAAGCGCAGGTGGTGACACAGAGCATGAATCATAACTCCATTCAACAACGTGAGCCACGGCGGAGGAGCTGCTAAATTTGCGTAGGTGGAGGCTGTGTGTGTGTGTGTGTGAGCCAATCAGTGAACGTCGACCCCCGCCCCCCGCCCTCACACACACGCACACACACACATGCATCTGTGTGTCTGTGTGTGTGTGTGTGTGTGTGTGTGTGTGTGTGTGTGTGTGTGCCGACCGACGCAGACACAACAACAACAACAACAACAGCAATAACCTTCACAGTGACTCACTCGTATTTAAAAAAAATTTACGTTCGGCTATCGACTATCTGTGGCGTTGGCGTCGGTTGGGTGCGGACACATCAGGTGTGGAATTGAACAGAATGGAGTCGGGATGCGACCAAAAAACAGCCAGGTTGGTTGGTTGGTTGGTTGGTTGGTTGGTTAGTTGGTTGGTTGGTTGGTTTGGTTGGTTGGTTGGCCCACGGTTTGGGTACGTGGTGTATACGTCAAACGCCATAACTATTACTGTAAAGGGCACCTACCACGCCTGTATCATACATAGTGACATAGTAACAACAAGTGTGATGATGGATCGATCCGACCTACCCAGTAAAGTCCAACTGGGCAGGCTGGTGAACTGATCCAGTCAGCTCCAGCCAGTACATCAGTACAGACAGGGTGGCCACGCACCACTTGTGATGTCACTACGGCTCAACGACAACGTTAGTCACTTGTGGCAATTGTGGTTTTTTTTAAATTGGTGCATAACGCTGAATTATTAGTATTATTAGTATTATCAGTATCTATATATAATATTTTTGTATATATTTTTGAATAGATATATATTCTTTCTGGAAGAAATACAATAACCTGTAGGAGAGATGGAACATGTCAGAGTTTGTACACAGCTACAGGTGACAGGTGAGAGGAGGTGTGTGTGTGTGTGTGTGTGTGTGTGTGTGTGTGTGTGTGTGTGTGTGTGTTTGTGTGTTGTGTTGTGTGTTGTGTTCCCCTCACCCTGGCGGTCTCGGGGGTCTCGGCCACCAGGAACATGAAGCAGAGGTTGACCAGGTCCGTGCCGCTGCAGATGCAGATGACGCAGCCCTCCAGGTCCGCCTCCGTCTTGCCCACCGCCTCGAACGACGACAGGATCTTGGGGTCCTGGGTGGTCCCACGCAGAGAGAGAGAGAGAGAGAGAGAGAGAGAGAGAGAGAGAGAGAGAGAGAGAGAGAGAGAGAGAGAGAGAGAGAGAGAGAGAGAGAGAGAGAGAGAGAGAGAGAGAGAGAGACACAGAGAGAGAGAGAGACAGAGAGAGAGAGAGAGACACACACATAGAGAGAGAGAGACAGAGAGAGAAGAGAGAGAGAGAGACACACACAGAGAGAGAGAGAGAGAGAGAGAGAGAGAGAGAGAGAGAGAGAGAGAGAGAGAGAGAGAGACAGAGAGAGAGAGAGAACGAGAGAGAGGGAGAGAGAAACAGAGAGTAGAGAGAGAGACAGACACAGAGAGAGAGAGAGAGACAGAGAGGAGACAGAGAGGGAGATAGAGAGAGAGAGAGATAAAGACAGACAAACAGAGAGAGAGAGAGAGGGGGGTGAAGTGAGGGTAATGGACAGAAGCTCGGGTCAGGTCGGGTTCAGGTATTTTATTATCTCTATTCTCTACCTATCTATCCATTACCGTCTCAAAATGGCTCCTCACTCCTCACCCACCCACAGGGCTGCTGCTGCTGTGTCTGAAACACCTCCCG
>PIJE02002993.1:7500-14001 GCA_002895965.2 Coryphaenoides rupestris | reverse complement strand
TGCGTGTGTGTGTGTGTGTGTGTGACACTCGACATATAGATCCAAGGGGAACGGTGAGTCAATAAGCCATTAAGGGGGACATGGGTGAGGCTGTGTGATGTCTTTCTCTCTTTCTCTCGCCATTTTAATCTTCTTTTATTTGTGTATTCTGGCATGAGCTTGACGTCATCAGGTGACTCAGAAACACGTACGCACGCACACACACACATGAGCACACACACACACACACACACACACAGAAACAAAGACATACACACACACACACGCACACACACACATCCTCGGGCGAGACGCTAAACTCCTAACCTGCTCATTCATGACGTGGATCTAAAAATAAACGGAGAAAATAAATATTTCGTAAAAAAAACAACAAATTGGGATAACGTCTGAGAAAATGAATTGCAAATTTGGTGTGTTTTGGCGGACGGTACCAAATCTGCCCGGCTTATCAGCGCAATCTATCTCTCCCTGCGCCCTGGGAGAGGTAGAAAGAGAAAGAGAAAGAGAGAGAGAAGAGAGAGAGAGAGAGAGGAGAGAGATAGAGAGAGAGAGAGAGAGAGAGAGAGAGAGAGAGAGAGAGAGTGAGAGAGAGATCAGACACAATAGACCAGAGATAAGGTGGGGGGAGAGAAAAACCTGGATGTGACGAGTCTTGGGATGTGTGTGTGTGTGTGTGTGTGTATGTGTGTGCTGTGTGTGTGTGTGTGTGTGTGTGTGTGTGTGTGTGTGTGTGTGTGTGTGTGGTCGTTGCGTGTGTGCGTGTGAATGTGTGTGTGTGTGTGTGTGTGTGTGCGTGTGTGTGTGAGTGTGTGTGTGTGGAGTGTGAGGTGTGTGTGGTGGAGTGTGGAGGGGTGTGTGGGTGTGTGGTGTGTGTGTGTGTGTGTGAGTGTGAGAGACACACAGCCGGTGTGCAGTCGTGTTGTGTGTGTGTGAGTGTGTGTGTGTGTGTGTGTGTGTGTGTGTGTGTGTGCGTGTGTGTATGCGTGTGTGTGTGTGTGTGTGTGTGTGTGTGTGTGTGTGTGTGTGTGTGTGTGATGTGTGTGTGAGTGTGTGTGAGTGTGTGTGATGTGTGTGTGAGTGTGTGTGTGTGTGTGTGTGTGTGTGTGTGTGTGTGTGTGTGTGTGAGTGTGTGTGTGTATGTGTGTGTGTGTGTGTGTGAGGGGGGGGAGAGCGGAGGGAGGTGGGTGTGTCGGGGGGGGGGGAGGGGGCAGGTGGGTGTGTGTGAGTGTGTGTGAGTGTGAGTGTGTGTGAGTGTGTGTGAGCGTGCAGGTCAGGGCGGGTGAGGTGGTGTCTGCTTTTGATATCTCGAACAATGATCGCCGACCAGACAAACAGACAAGAGGCTGCAAAATGAAATCACAGTGAAACCGAACCTGGCAGCCATTATGGCATCAAACCACACACACACACACAGACATACAGGACACTATAATGCACCTCCTCTGCTCCTCCTCAGCAACACACACCCCCACCGAGCGTGAAGTCAAGTTGATCGGATGAATAGTTGGATCGGAAAGGAAAGACCTACAGACGTACAGAGTACAGAGACTTCATTTTAGTTCGTATAAAATGGCGATTGGTTCGTTTTTTTGTGTGGATGTCGACAGGAGCGGTTTGCACCTATACGTCCTGAATAATCAACTCTCCGGAGACTATTGCAATATGAAAATAAGGTGAATATAGGCAAATAAAACCGAAATGTTGACACAAAGCTTCTGTTTATGTACAGTTGTCCTTATGCAGAAGGTTACAGAGAAAAGTACAAACACACAAGGGGTTCATGTCAAGAGTTCATTGATGGAAAAACTGGTTTTCTATGCACGATAATGAATGATAATGTCATATTTGTTATGCTTTCTCCCTGCACCTTTGCACTTATTCACCTCAAACCTTCAAGATCCTTTTGACTCTGTTTTCCATATTCTACCGTCCGCCTGCACACACGCACACACACACACACACACACACACACACGCAGACATGAGTGCATGCAGACGACGAGCCAAGCAAATCAAACACAGCCCTCCACCATCTGTGATGGCCCCACCTGGGGCCCATCACGTGCACGTGCACACACACACATGCATACACACCACACACACACACACCACATACACTCACACAGACACAACTTGACACACCACACACAACACACACACACACACGCATTCATGCTTGGCGCACACACACACACACACACACACAAACACTGTTCATACACACCCGAGTATGCACAAAGAAGTGCGTGCACCCACACACACACACACACACACACACACACACACACACACACACACACACACACACACACACACACACAGACACACACACACACACACACACACAACACACACACACACACACACACACCAATGTGCTCATGAAAAATACAGAAACACACACACACACACTTCCTGTCGGGAGCAGGAAGGAGCTGCGGCCGGGGCATGCCAATTAGCCAATTACACGCCGGGAAGGGCTATATAGCCTTAACCCAATAAAAGCCAAAAGCCAATAATGACAAAATCAACCAACCAAACCAACCACCAACCACGCCTGAAAGATACTTGATGCTCACTGAATGAACGGCGAGCAAACACAATCAGATAGAGAACAACAACAGCCGACCAGACGTCATCGCTGTGTCTCTTCCGTCTACACCACAACGTTCGGGGAAGCCAGCAGCGGTTTCCCCCGAGTGACAGGAGACAGGAAGGGACACGACATCCGAGCTAATCGACCCTCCGTCCCAGGAGGCGGTCTGACTCCGGTCAGAGTCCTGATCCAATAGTCGTCTTCTGAGAGAGACTCCGGGAAAGAAGAAGGTGCGTCCTCCTCAACTGAGAATTGAGTCTATGGCTCAGACTCAAGGCCCGGCACCTCATTGTATGTTGTGCTCGAGAGCTTGCAAAGAATATAATTTGCTTATCATACAAAATTGTCCAATAGTTGCACGCTCGAATGTCGGCTTGCAATTATTTTTTCCTAGACTTCTGCTTTCAGAGCTAGTTATTAATTACGTTATTACTAAAACTAAAAATAATAATCAAATTATGTAATATGATAAAGAGTAGATGTATTTATATCATCTTACAGTTACAACCGGCCGTTTGAGGGCAACCATGGATGCTGCTGGTGTGTCCCGGGATGAAAGTGAGTCTGCTCAGTGGGGGGGCTAGTAAGGGCCCGATGGGACACGGTGGGAGCCTACACACACGCACACGCACACGTGCACACACACACACGCACGCACGCACGCACACACACACACACACAGGGCCATCTGAAGACCAGAGCTGAGTTTGAGAATGTGAATGAATATATGAACTAATATATACATATATATTCAAATATATTATATTTGAACTGCCGATAAAAACATTGTATTAGCCTTCATCTGTCGGTTTTGGTTCAGGGACAGACATTGAATCAATTGAACAATCCAATTTGCCTTGAGTTTTATTTTGGCCCTTCAGTTCTTGTTGAGTGCAAATCCACCAATCCTCTGCTGCAAGGCTACATTTTAAACGACTTCAAAACAAAAAGGACTCTTCGCATTTCGTACAAGAATGCAAAATATTCCTAAATAAACCTACATTAGGCATTAATCCCCAAAACACAGTCTATAAGGCGTACCGTGTTCCCTGTAAAACGATATTTACCGCGTGTTTTACGAACCAGAGACGGGACGACATGTCGGCGTGGCGACGGGACGCTAAAAGCATTTCTGTCGGCAGTCGGTAATTAAGAGGACGGTAA
Source organism: Coryphaenoides rupestris (assembly GCA_002895965.2). Taxonomy (NCBI): domain Eukaryota; kingdom Metazoa; phylum Chordata; class Actinopteri; order Gadiformes; family Macrouridae; genus Coryphaenoides; species Coryphaenoides rupestris. Next base: position 10,242 of record PIJE02002993.1, on the reverse strand, counting down.
GCCTCAACGCAAACATCTCGGGACCGTAGTTCAAACTTGGAAATAACTATATCATTATGACGTGACTTCTTTTTCGAGTTTAAACATTGGAAGGTAAATGTCAGGTGTGTTTCGACAAACACTTATTAGCGCAATGTATGTAATGTATCGCCGTCGTGACTCGTTCTGTATCAATAGAGTTATTCGGTGTGTGCTTCAGCAAACAACCCAGATGCAAATGTTTCCAGGTCTCTTGCCACACCCCTGTCATTCCGCTGATGTTTTTATATTTACTTTATTTACTAAAATGCGTATTATTCATATTATTCCTGAACCAGGTCACAGACCGTTTCCATCAGTGGGTCAATTCGCAGTCAAACGCGGCGGAAGAGAGGCGACCTCGACACAACCTTCCCTTCCTCCACCTTCACCAACATCCACGTTCTTGACTTGACCGAGACTTGGATTTCGCATCAACACCCTTTACCACTTTCCAACGCCCTGCAGTCTAACAGACAGCAGCTCAGGAGGGAAGAACGGTTGTCTGTCAACAGGAAGGTCGCTGGTTCGATCCCCCCGGGCTCCTCCCCCTCCTAGCTAAGTGTCGAGGTGTCCCCTGAGCAAGACGCCACCTTAACCCTAACTGCTCCTGACGTGTTGGTTGTTACCTTGCATGGTTGACACCGCCGTCGGTGTATGAATGGGTGAATGTGAGGCAATACTGTAAAGCACTTTGGATAAATGCAATTAATTTACCATTCTAAGACTCTATAGTGGAAACACACAAATACATACATGAGCAGCAGGCCAGTTGGTCCTTATTAAAATTATTTAGTTCACCACGCACCATAGTAGCACATACCGCATCTCAACAAGGATGAGCAAATTAAATGGAAAAATGACAAATCGGCACAAACATCTCGTCCAAAAGCGCACACGGTAACCTCAGGTGGGTCGGTGGGAGGCGACACCCACACTAATGCGCGGCCGTCTAATGAAATTCCACAAAAGGCAGCAGCTCTCCGGTGCTCTTATCTCCGTTGGCCCGCTATCAGGGACACTGCGCCCCCAGAGAGAGAGAGAGAGAGAGAGAGAGAGAGAGAGAGAGAGAGAGAGAGAGAGAGAGAGAGAGAGAGAGAGAGAGAGAGAGAGAGAGAGAGAGAGAGAGAGAGGAACGAAAGGCATCTCAGGACAGGAGCCACATGCTACGTTTCCTAGAGAGAGGCTGACTCCACCTCACACACTCCAGGTTCTACACGTTCCAGAGAGAGAGAGAGAGAGAGAGAGAGAGAGAGAGAGAGAGAGAGAGAGAGAGAGAGCGAGAGAGAGATCATTACACAGCACTGAGTCATTTAGACTCACTTTTAGTCACTTTTAAGATTCTAGGCCAGAATCTAAAAGCGTTTCAGGACAAACATGTTGAAGGTTTAAGTGAACACGGTAAGGGTCCTTAAAAAGGTCCTTGAAATCCCCTATGTAATATAAAATATATAATATCAATACTTTTCGTCAGTTTATACATAAATACATATGATTATTTTTGTATTATTCTACTGTTTATTTCTCTATTGTTTTATTCTATTGCTATGCAACCTGGCACAAGAATTTCCTTCGGGATCAATAAGACGAATTAATTACAACAGGGACAACAGGAGTAATGTATAGGTTATATTTCCCAGGTTATCAAACCTCTCATGGTAACGTATATATTCTCCTTTACATTAGCATTTGGTAGTTAGCAGACACGACGTTTTGACCATCAAAGCACAATAATCCAAATTGGGTAACCGACTAACCACACCAAAAACAACGAAATATCAATCAATAAGCTCAATCAATCACACATCTACGTCTTCCTCATCGGTTAGAAGTCAGGTCCAGGATAATAATAATAATAATATAATAATAATAATAATAATAATAATAATAATAGGTTCCCCTTACTTCAGTTTAGGTTCCAGTAGCAAAGACACACCATGACACGCCCAGGTCTGGATGCTGCTCCACGCTCACGCTACACAGCGAGTGAGTCCCGGCGAGCCTCGCTTGGTGTCTTTTTACGACGCGGCGCAAACAAGGCAAACACCTCCCTCTCTTTGTGTACTTAAGGAAGACATCGGAGTGGGCGGTGGCGGCGTATGCAAAACAAACCAAAAAAAAACCTGGAGCGCGGAGAAGGCGGCTCGGCGACGCGGAGAAGGTTACGTTCGAGCGGTGAGGAAGAGGAGAAAAACATGGAGATGGAGACGGAGACGGAGAGCCGAGGTGAACAGTGAGAGAACAGAAGGTCTGCGGGTTTTATTTCAAAGGGGCCGGGCTGAACGACCTTCCATCAAGTTCAAGGGTCAAGTATCCAAGACCCACAGAGAGAGACGCGCACACACATCTCACACACACACACACACACACAGCCGGCAAGACACACACACACACACACACACACACACACACAGCTGGTAAGATAACCACACACACATGCACACAGTCGGGAAGACACACACACACACACACACACACACACACACACACACACACACACACACAGCCGGCAAGACACACACACACACACACACACACAGCTGGCAAGACACACACACACACACACACACACACACAGGTGGCAAGACACACACACACACACACACACACACACACACAGCCGGCAAGACACACACACACACACACACACACACACACAGCCGGCAAGACACACACACACACACACACACACACACAGCTGGAAAGACCACACACAAACGCACA
>PIJE02002993.1:0-5000 GCA_002895965.2 Coryphaenoides rupestris | reverse complement strand
TGTGCCCGTGTGTGTGTGTGTTTATGTGCCTGTGTGCCCGTGTGTGTGTGTTTATGTGCCTGTGTGACTGTGTGTGTGTTGTGTGTGTGTTTAGGTGTGTGTGTGTGTGCCTGTGTGTCTGTGTGTGTGTGTGTGTGTGTGTGTGTGTGCCAGTGGTTAAAGTAAATCACACACAGCGGAGGCTTTGGGGGGGGGGGGGGGTGGGGGGGGGAATCCCTTAAAGTGGTAAAGTAGTGAGCACTTGGCTTTAGTGTATATGTTAGCACACTACAGTCAGAAGACGTCCCAGGACTCTGTGTACTCTGTGGAGACGTTGTGCGTTCCAACAGATTGTTTAATTCTTCCGTATCATCTCCACATCCGCCAACATACTGTAGAGATCGGATGGTCTGTAGCGTATTTAAACCAGCGGTAGTTACCGGCATTAGTGCTGGACCGAGCGAATAAGTCTTCTTTGGCTCGGCTATCATTTCTCCTCGTGGAGAAAGTGTGAGACACAAATGAAGTGTGTGGCTTCACATAAATCAAACAAGTCATTAGCACACAACAACCGCACACATTATACATTTATCTCTCTAATAGCTTTGTTCTTTAGCACAGCCTCAGACGTTATCCAAGTAATCTCCACGCGGTTTGAGTTTAAATCCAATCGGCAAAGCAGGCAGACACAGACACGGACACCGCCACCAGACACCACCACCACCACCACCACCACACCAGACACCACCACCATCAGACACCACCATCACCACCAGACACCACCACCACCACCACCAGACACCACCACCATCACCATCAGACACCACCCACCAGACACCACCACCATCACCAGCAGACACCACCACCACCAGACATCACCATCGCCAGCAGACACCAGACACACCCACCAGACACCACCACCAGCACCACCAGACACCCACCACCACACCAGACACCACACCACACCACCAGACACCACCACGACCACCACGACACCACCACACCAGCCACCACCACACACACAGCCACCACCCACCGACACCCACCACCACAGCACCCATCCACTCAGCATCCACCAGACCCACCACCGCCCAGCAGACCACCACGCACCCATCACCCACAAGACCACCAGCACCGACCCCGAGACACCACCCACCCACCAAGACGACACCACCGCCACAGACGACGAACAACCCAGAACACCAACAACCACCAGACACCACCACCAGCACCACAGACACCACCACCCTCCATATCAAGATCTTGGCTTTGGACGATTACCCTAAAAGTAAACAGGTGGAGGAAGCAAGCGATGCCAGCGGAATTCGACAGCCAATCCCCGCCTCCAACCCCGCCCCCCTTCCCTCATCGCCCAGTAATTCCAGCACGTGCGCACGGAGGGGTGGGGGTGGGGGTGGGGGTGGGGTAGTGTGAGGATAAGCTACGTAGCGGCGGCTAGCCCTGGCGCTAAGAAGACTTAATCTCGTGCCGGTTTATAAATGGATGCCGCGCGGTATCCCGGAGGTGAGCTGAGGTGAGGTGGGGAGAGGTGATGGGAGGGGAGGAGGTGGCGGAGGGACGGATGGATGGATGGATGGGTGGATGGATGGGTGGGTGGATGGGTGGGTGGAGGGAAGAAGGGATGGAGGGATAGAGGGATGGAGGGATGGAGGTCGCCCAGAGGAAGCAGACTAATTTGTGCGCAGGGAAGTTAGATAACTCGGAGGCCTTTGGAGGGAGTGATGCCTGCGGACGGAAAAAATATCAAATTATCCCAAAATGACTCCGGTGACATCATCACGCCCAGCAGAGAGTTCCGGTTTTCGCTCGCTCTCTCGTTCTCTCGCTCGCTCGCTCTCTTGCTCGCCGTGTGTCTTGTGTGTGCTGGTGGTGGTGCTTGTGTGGACAGCGTGTGTGTGTGTGTGCGTGTGCGTGCGTGTAGGTGTGTGTGTGGGGAGCGCTGTGTGTGTGTGTGTGGTGTGTGAGAGGGTCTCATTTAAGACCAGATCAGTGGGGGTCAGAGGTTCTGGGTTTTCGCCCCGTTGAGCACACACACACACACACACACACACACACACACACACACACACACACACACACACACACACACACCATGGCTGGGTGAGGGTAAAAGGGGGGCTTGACTTCTGTAGCATGTTATATGCATGATCTGGCAGCGATAATTATATAGTTTTTTTTATTAATACCAATGTTTAACCCACTAGTTTAACTGTCCATGCTCTTTTATATGTTTGGTTGAAGACAAGTTTTGAATAAAAGTTTTGATAAAATATATATTTGCGTGTGTATATGTGTGTGTGTATGCATGTATGCGTGTGTGTGCGTGTGTGTGTACGACGTGTATGTACTGTATGTGTATGTATGCATGTATGTATGTAAGTCCGTATCTATCATTTACAGCCAACGTGATTTCAACACAAATGTTACTCTACTGTCCATAACGGCCTGTTCCTTGCTGGTCTATATACTGGTCTGTGCATGATTTGCAATGAAAACGTGAAGAAAGAAAGAGAGAAAGAGAGAAAGAGAGAAAGAGAAAGAGAGAAAAAAAAAGAATGCCGCGGTACTAAAGTGGAAAATAGTACCGGAACACGGCAGCTTCCGAGCTTCCACAGGGGAATCCCAACTCTCTCATGACCCTGCACTGCCGCGAAGACAGCACCAGATAAATAAAAAGCCATTCATCGCCAAGTCATCAATCGACTTGATTAAGTTTACAACGTTCGCCTCCCCCCCCCCCCCCCCACCCTCCCCCCCGTGGGCTAACTCGATACTACGGGGCTCGATCGATTCCGCAGCGCTTAGCGGGCTGCTCGGCTAATGTTAATTAGCGGGACGAATTAGATTTGGTAATGGGCTTAGCTGAACGAAACGAGCGCACCGCTACGGGGTGAGCGTCGGACGACGACGACGACGACGACGACGACGTGGAGGCTCACCAACTAAACACAGCGAAGCACGGACGGCGCGTTCCCATGAGAGGGTTAACATCGATCGGACAACGGGACGACGGACGAGGCATGTCCATAAACTCCCATATGGCTTTAAGCATTGATCTGCTCGACATGGAAGGATGGGTCAAGCNATCGCCACACACACAGGTGACTGAACTGAAGTTGGATCCGTCGACATGCCGTCCGCCGATCGATCTCGAGGAACCCGGTGATCGAATCGGAAAGTGCTGATTGATTCGACAAATCAAAAGTTGTTTTACCGTTTTTTCTCAATTGCTTACACACATTTTCTCAAAACTCTAAACACAAATCCAAAAACCACACACACACAAAATGCTAAACCCTACATATCTCCTGCAAAATGCTACTTTGCCTTCAACACAGTCTCAAAATGGTATTTTGTGTTCAAACGACACACACAGACCATCATATGAGGACACGTTTCTAACAACCAATTGAACACTGATGTGCTGAATGGAAAACACGACTACGAATGGGAAAACACCAGTATGAAGGCCACAGTGGCCCGAATCTCATCAGAGATAAATGGCTCTCCTTCTTGCTCTTCCTCGTCCTCCTCTTCCTCTTCCTCGTCCTCCTCTTACTCTCACTCCTCTCTGATCACGCCTCTCTGATCACCTCTCACTTCAATCCATTGTTCTCCAAACCAGGAGCTCAACCTGTGGCCCTTATATTGCTGAAGCTTTGATTGCGCAACAGCCTTGGGAATGAAAGTTTTGCCAATTGAATGGCTGTGTGTTCTGTCTGAACACAAGGAGATTTGGCATTGATAAATCGAGAGGATTGTGTGTAGTGTTTTGAAGAAAGTGTGTTTTAGAATTGAAATCTCGGTCTAAAGCAGGAAATGTGTTAATAGTTCAGCAGAATTGGTTTCGGGAGTTGGCACATGAGTTACAGGTTCTGTAAGCGTTTGGTGTTCCTCCTCCTCCTCCTCCTCCTCCTCCTCCTCTCTTCCACGTCGTCTAAGTACTTGTAACTCCGACTGATTTTGTTTGTTTGTTTGTTTGCTTTATCGAGCGGGTGGCGATCGTTTTGTAAATCATAAGTTTAAATGTGGGAAGGCTTTTCTGTCTTATCTTTAAACCCTGATCCGTTGACCCCCTACACGCAGGGGTCAACGGAACCCCTTCGAACCCGAGCTGGCCGGAGGGGGCCTTGTTTGTGATCGCCTTCAGCCCGGGGGTGGAGTGATGGTACTGGTGGTTTACAGGGACTGTCTTCCTGTCTCCTCTCTCTCTCAGCAGAGCAGCAGAAGTACATATCGTTCTCTCTCTCTCTCTCTCTCTCTCTCTCTCTCTCTCTCTCTCTCTCTCTCTCTCTCTCTCTCTCTCTCTCTCTCTCTCTCTCTCTCTTTCTCTCCGGCGGCGGTGGCGGTGATGGCGTCTCTCTGGCCGTTTGTCATCAGAGATCTTTTTGGAATGGCCGGCGCCTGAATTTCTCAGGACTGCACGCAAACACATCAAACTATGCACACACACACACACACACACACACACACACACACACACAACACACACACACACACACACACACACACACACACACACACACATGATGTATGTATGTACGTTTCACCAGGTAATCCAGCGAGAGAGAGAGAGACAGAGAGAGAGAGAGAGAGAGAGAGAGAGAGAGAGAGAGAGACACACAGACAGAGAGTGAGAGAAAGGGAGGGAGAGAGAGATAGAGAGGGAGAGAGACAGCGAGAGAGAGACAGCGAGAGAGAGACAGAGACAGACAGAGACAGAGAGAGAGAGAGAGAGAGAGAGAGAGAGAGACAGCGAGAGAGAGAGACGCGAGAGAGACAGACAGGACAGAGAGAGAGAGAGAGAGAGAGAGAGAGAGACAGAGAGAGAGAGAGAGACAGAGAGAGAGAGAGAGACAGAGAGAGAGAGACACAGAGAGAGAGAGAGAGAGAGAGAGAGAGAGAGAGAGAGAGAGAGAGAGAGAGAGAGAGAGAGAGAGACAGAGAGAGAGAGAGAGAGACAGCGAGAGAGAGAGAGAGAGAGAGAGAGAGAGAGAGAG
>PIJE02002992.1:44521-47021 GCA_002895965.2 Coryphaenoides rupestris | reverse complement strand
GCATTGGTATGGTCGCCCACAGGTGTCGCTTCAGCAAGAGCCTGACACGCCCAGGCTTCCTGCTGGACCACCGCGTGGCCGGAATGCCGATGTTACACCTTGAAGGTCGGAGGAGGGAGGGAGGGGGAGGGGGGGGGGGAGGGCTTGTCAAGTGACCGGATTTGCATACTTCACGATGAGGAAGACGAAGAGGAAGAGGAGAGAGGATAAAGGAGGAGGAGGAGGAGGAGGAAGGGCAACCGTTTTTGCATAAAAGTCGGCGTTGAGAAAGAAAGAAGGAAAAAACAAATACAGTATATATACTGTATTTTTGATATTATTGGAGTATAAATGTATATTTCTATTGTTTAATTTAAAACATCAATAAGTCCAGCTCAAGAGGTCAACTTGGAAGTCAGACGAGTGAGAACAGTGGAAGAGTATACTGGTGGGGTCACAGCCATGGTGGCTAAGCTATATGCTAATGACCCGAAATGATGCTAATGCCCGTGCTGATGCTGTCCAGTACAGGATGTGTGCGTGCGTGTGTGTCTAGGAGCCGTGACTTTAAGAAGGGAGACGAGATAAAGAAAGACAGGCCGACGGTGAGAGAGAGAAAGAGAAAGAGAAAGAGACATATGAAAACACATTACACACACACACACACACACACACACACACACACACACACACACACACCTCAACCACTGAGTAACAACCCCCTCCCCCCTTCTCCCATCACATATGCTTCATTAATCCAAACTCACCATTACATAACTGTGCTAAATGCTCACAGGAGTGGAAGTCACTACTACCCCTGAGTAACGTGTGTGTGTGTGTGTGTGTGTGTGTGTGTGTGTGTGTGTGTGTGTGTGTGTGTGTGTGTGGTGTTGTGTGTGTGTGTGTGTGTGTGTGTGTGTGGTGTGTGTGCGCAAATGAGCAATAGTGAGAGAGAGAGAGAGAGGAGAGAGAGAGAGAGAGGCGGACAGACGGAGAGGCTTATTGCATGACAGATTCTTGAACTCTGAGCCAACTGGTGTAATATTTTGTGCACAAAGAATTCTGCAATATTGTGTGTGTGTGTTATGTGTGCGTGTGCGTGTGCGTGTTATGTGTGCGTGTGCGTGTTATGTGTGGATGTGAATTCTCGACAACATATGGCAGACAAAAATGAGGATCCTGGGAGTTAGAATCAATAAAGACCATCATCATAACACACAAAAAACGGACACACACAAAAACACACACACCTGCAGGGCCTATGGGCTGAGTCATGGTGGTGTTGGGATGGTGAGCAGAGGAACTCAAGAGGGGTCACAGACAGAGAGCAGAACCCACCGGGGGAGAAGACATTTACGAAGACTCTAGCGTGGAATACACTGGTTCATCTGAGATCACGCGTCCCACCGCAGGCTCATCTTTATACTAATCAGATTCATGTTTCAGAGGAAATATCACCAGGCCACGGAGACTGGGAGAGAAAAGAGTAAAGCAAAAAAACCAAAGTACCACAGCCTGACATCGCATCAATCTGGCGCGCGAATTTAGTGATTCAAACACTTTGGACCGATGAGAAACTGCACAATCTCACCGTGACGTTCAATGTGTGACCAGAGATACAGCGCCCCCCGTGGTGGACAGCGGTACTGCAGTCAGTCAATCATCCAAATGCAATTCTGTATCAGCAGGATAATCACTGAAGCAAGGTAAGAAAACATGAGACGTGTGTCTTTGCATTGAGTTGCTTCCTCACCGGGCAGAATCAGGAGGACTATGGAACGCCAAAGGGGTCACCACCCCCCACCCCCCACGCCACAGTTTCACCGCCTGCTCCTGCAGCAGCGGTGGACCTATACATCTGCCGTGTGTGTGTGTGTGTGTGTGTGTGTGACCGCCGGTGCAGCCTGATGCCAATATGACTTACCGACTGGGCTCAAGGTGATGCTGGCGTTTGTGTTTTCATTAGCTCAGCCCATTACGGCTCTGACCTCTGGCTGTGCCCAGCGTTTGTTAACCCTCCGCACACACAGCTGCGCACACACACACACACACACACACACACACACACACACACACACACACACACACACACACACACACACACACACACACACACACACACACACACACACACACACACACACACACACACACACACACACACACACACACACACGCATGTACAAACACATATGCACGCTCGCAAATCTTCCCACCCACGCACACGAGCACACACGCACGCGCGCACACACACACACACACAGACACACACGCACACATACAGTATGTACACGCACACACACACACACCACTGTCCATATCATTGGCCACTGCCCACCTGACTTGCCTGTCTCTCACAGCCCCCGCCCACCCTCACAGGCCGTCCCGCTCCAGCCTGTATCGTTACCATGGCAACCTCTCATCTATTCCCACAGCACACCTGCCTGCTGTCCAGGAGAGACAGCGACGATGTGACATGCTGACGGATGGGGTGAGAGAGATACAAGGGCAGAGAGAGAGA
>PIJE02002992.1:37021-42021 GCA_002895965.2 Coryphaenoides rupestris | reverse complement strand
GATGACGTAATCGGCATGACGATGGAGATGTTGCGACAGTATAATCTCCATGACGATTGAGACACCGTGATGAAGTAATCATATAATGACCATGAGGACAGAGATGTTGTGACAAATACAATCTCCATGACGATGGAGAGGGCGTGATGATATAATCACCATGACGACAGAGATGTCATTACAATATAATCTCCATGACGGTGAAGACACCGTCATGACACCGTCATAATTGATGTGACGATAGAGGCACTGTGATGACATAATTGCCATGACGATGAAGATTCCATGACAATATAATCTCAACAACGATTGAGACACCGTGATGACATAATCGCCATGACGACAAAATAATCTCCATGGCGATAAAGACACTGTGACGACATAATCTCTAAGACGATGGAGACACCGTGATGACGTAATCACCATGATGACGGCGATGTTGTGACAATACAATCTCCATGACGATGGAGTCGTCAAGGCGATGGATGCCGCCCGGCCGTCCCCCCTCCCGTCCCCTCACCTTGGCGGCGATGGAGGCGGCGGTGATGTGCGAGGAGGAGCTGTCCTCGGTGGAGGCCACGCCACTGTCCTTCTTCTCCTCGTCCTCCTCCTCGCACTGCACGCCCTTGTCCTCTGTCTGGCGGCGTGGCGAGCCATTGGTGGGCGGTGGCGGCGGCGAGAGTGGGGGTGGCGGCGACGGCAGGTCCTCCAGCTCGTCGGCCGCCTCCTTCACCTTCACCACGGCGTCGCGCAGTAGGTCGATGGCGTGGGGCAAGGCGGGCAGGATGAACTGGAAGCACTCCTGGTGAGGGGGAGGAAGGGGGGGAGAGACAAAGGGAGAGGGGGAGAGACAAAGGGAGAGAGAAAGGGAGAGCGGGAGAGGTAGCTATGCCTGTGTTTTTTGTACTTTAATCTATTTAATAAAATAATAGTTTAAGGGCTTACCACAAAGCACACAAAGCACAAACATTGATGAATTCATCGATTGTAATTATTCAGTTGGTATGTGAACTGTAGAATAAGGCTCAAGGTGGTCGTCTTGGAGGGAGAAATACTTCATCATCAACTTTTACCAGCGACGTTTTTTGAATCACAGCTTAGAAAGTGATAAAATATATGGGTAACAAACAAACACTAAAAGCACAATACGGACAAATAAATACAAAAATAGAACTGAAGGTAAACAAAAAACCCAAACCGGGTAGAAAAAGCAAAAAAGGTATGGATTATTGTGTAGTTATATAATTTTGGCCAGACAAAAGAATTCGACTGGTTTATAACAGGTCAAAGGTGGTCAAAATGGTCAAAATGTGGCGGTAAAAAAAACACCAGAAAGAATAAATGGACTGAATTTATTAACTGCATTTATATCACACTTTCCTAACCAGTGGCCCCTCAAAGAATTGTACAATTATTGCCTCACATTCACCCATTCATTCACTCATTCATTCATCCATTCATACACCGACGGTGGGCAACAGCCAGCTGGTCTGGATCACTTGGGGTTTGGTGTCCCTGAGCAAGAGACTTAGCTGGGCGGAGCCAGGGATAGAACCAGCAACCTTCCGTTGGCCAGGCAACCCGCTGTGCTTTCTGAGACTTTGACTTGATAATAATAATAATAATAATAATAATGAATAATAATAATAATAATAATAATGAATGAATTCATATAACCACTGTCTGTGATATTTATAACAGAAGTAGTATTATTGTCTCGGGCTACGATGTGCACTCTCGATTAAGGCCTTTATAGTACAAAGCTCAGACAGATTGACATTATTTCACAACAACAAATAAGAAATTGTTCTCGCTATTCTCTTTGTTATTTCTCTCACACCAAGCAAGCAGGGCTGGATCATTCCATGTCTGGAGGGGGGGGGGGGGGGGGGCACATTTTCTTCTTAAACGCCAAATCTAGATCACAGCTCCCTCATGTGGCCACATCTGCAATAGTCACAGCCTCTGTCTCTCTCACATGCACACACACACACACACACACACACACACACACACACACACACACACACACACACACACACACACACACACACACACACACACACACACACAACACACACACACACACACACACACACAACACACACACACACACACACACACTTATGCAGCATTGCCCCTTTTAAGCCAGGGCTGCTTGCTTTCTCTTTTCTTCTCCCCTGAAGTGAGTATCTCTCTCTCTCTCTCTCTCTCTCTCTCTCTCTCTCCCCCCCCCTCCCCCCCGCTGATGTGTGTGAGCAGGCTCTGTGGCTATGCTAAACACACCGTTCTCCTCGCTCGCTCCCAGAGACAACAGATAATCTGTGAAATTATTTATCTTCCGGTGTATTTTTATGCATCCAGAGAGATGCACTATTAATCCCCTCGCCTAACGCATGCATGCACGCACACATGCACGCACACATGCACACACACATGCACACACACACACGCACACAAATACACATGTTAGCAAGCACGACTGGAATAAAAGTGCTCCATTTGAAAAGAGATTATTATTTCACAAGGCTTTCACAACACCCTGCAGGCCCTGGATGCCGGTCCATGGAGCATCGGGGAGATGAGAACTCTGAGGTAGTCTGTGATCCCGGTCGCTGTCAATCAACGGAGCCCCGCCCCCGACCCCGCTACGCTAGCGGCCAACAGCTAACAAGGAAAACCGCCATACTGATGCGGGTGATGGCAGTGACTTCACGCACGCACGCACGCATCAGGACTCAAATACGTGCATTTTCCTCCTGCAATTATTCTCTTTTAGGTTACATTTTATTTTTGTTTTCCGTCGTCTTCTGTGCTTTTTGTCCCCGAGCTAACTGTCAAGACCACTAAAGAGCTTACTTACATACAGGGCCCTGGGGAGGGAGAGGGCGAGAGAGACAGAGAGAGATAGAGAGAGGGCGAGAAAGATAGAGGGAGAAAGAGAGAGAGAGAGAGAGAGAGAGAGAGAGAGAGAGAGAGAGAGAGAGAGAGAGAAAAGGTCCAATAGAATGTCAGCAGGTTGGTTTGCAAGTGTGTGTGTGTGTGTGTGTGTGTGGGGGGGGGGGGGGGGTGCGCATGTTTGTACATGTACGTGTGTGTGCATGTGTGTGTGTGCATGTACGTGTGTGCATGTGTGTTTCCGTGTGTGTGTACCCGTGTGTGTGTGTCCGTGTGTGTGTGTGTGTGGGTGTGCATGCTTGTACATGTACATGTGTGTGTGTGTGTGTGTGTGTGTGTGTGTGTGTGTGTGTGTGGGGTGGGGGGGGGTAATTATAAAGAGGGGTAGGGGGTTGGCAGAGTGATGAGTGAGAAACTAATATGGTGGCAGATGGGGAGGGTGTGGGCGGTGTAATTGATTAAAAAAGAAATACGAAAATCGATCAGCAGAGCAGAGGATGGATAACAAGGTAGAGACAGATGCTGGGGTCAACACAGGAGAGAGAGAGAGACAGAGAGAGAGAGAGAGAGAGAGACAGAGAGAGAGAGAGAGAGAGAGAGAGAGAGAGAGAGAGAGAAGAGAGAGAGACAGAGAGAGAGATTACCATTCTAGTCTCTTCCTCTGTGCTCCCTGAGTTTGATTGATTTGATTTAATTATTTGAATACGTTCACAAATGGAAAGCAAATTGTGTGAGCAGGCGCTGGTGTTGATGTGTCGAATTTGTATTGTCAGTGTGATTGGATGAAGTTGGACGGTCTTCCCTTATTCTTCTTTCCTCCTTCTCTTTCTGTTATTGATTTGATGTTTTTATTGTTTGTGTTGTGTTTGTGTATCCTAATGCTTTGGCAATGCAAGCGTATCATTTGTATATTTGCCATGCCAATGAAGCAGTCCACTGAAAGTGAACACAGAGAGAGAGAGAGAGAGAGAGAGAGAGAGAGAGAGAGAGAGAGAGAGAGAGAGAGAGAGAGAGGATTCACACACACTCATAACCTAATCGGTCTGTTGACCCAATGCGTAAGGACACACACACACACACACACACACACACGCATACACACACTGAATTATATTGTACAGATACACACACAAACTGAGTCATCCATCTCCAATGTGCAGATGCTTTCAGGAACAACTATGAGATAATCAGCAAAATGTCCAAAATTATATGGACGTGTAAATGTATGCATATGTATTGACAGAATATATATATATATACAGTCTATATGTGTTCCAACTAGATGACAAGAAATATAGTGACACACAAAGAGCGAGAGAAAGAGAATTCAACGACAATTCAACCACATACTGGATCATGTGCAACAATTTGGGTGAAATGTCTTCATCATTAACACTCCTCCTTTCAAAAGGTCACACCGTGTACTTCCCTACAGGTGCCACAATACAGTTCATCTAACAGTTGGTCCTCACAAAATAAATGTTTGGCTCAACTGCGTTGCATTTTTCTTACATTAGAAGCGAATGCCCAATCCTGAATGTGTATACAGAGCAGGTGTTGTTGTATTCTGCGGCGGCCATATTGGTTGGAAAAACAACGAAAGGTATAAACGGCTTTTACTTGCGTACAAAACAATCTTTTCCTACTGCTGCGCTACGACTGCTACACCGGTTCTCTGACGTCCCACCCCTTTTGCAGCGGGGACTCGAACCGGCAACCCCAGGATTCGAAGGCGGACTAAACACGTCGCGCGCTAAGCCGAGGATTGCGGCCACAAGAAGTGGGAAAAAGGTCACAAGAAGTGGGGAAAGGAAGTGGTCACAGGGAGTGGGAACAGGAAGTGGTCACAGGGAGTGGGAACAGGAAGTGGTCACAGGAAGTGGGAAAAAGGTCACAAGAAGTGGGGAAAGGAAGTGGTCACAGGGAGTGGGAACAGGAAGTGGTCACGTGTTTCTACCTGGGAGCCTTTCTTGCTGCCTGGCAGGTTGATGATGAGCGTCTTCCCTCGAATGCCACAAACCGGTCTGAAACACACACACATACAGACACACACATGAGCACGCACATAGCATGTACACACACACGCACACACACACACACAC
>PIJE02002992.1:33362-35859 GCA_002895965.2 Coryphaenoides rupestris | reverse complement strand
AACCACATACTGGATCATGTGCAACAATTTGGGTGAAATGTCTTCATCATTAACACTCCTCCTTTCAAAAGGTCACACCGTGTACTTCCCTACAGGTGCCACAATACAGTTCATCTAACAGTTGGTTCCTCACCAAAATAAATGTTTGGCTCAACTGCGTTTGCATTTTTCTTACATTAGAACCGAAATGCCCAATCCTGAATGTGTATACAGAGCAGGTGTTTGTTGTATTTCTGCGGCGGCCATATTGGTTGGAAAAACAACCGAAAAGGTATAAAACGGCTTTTACTTGCGTACAAACAATCTTTTCCTACTGCTGCGCTACGACTGCTACACCGGTTCTCTGACGTCCCACCCCTTTTGCAGCGGGGACTCGAACCGGCAACCCCAGGATTCGAAGGCAGACTAAACACGTCGCGCGCTAAGCCGAGGATTGCGGCCACAGGAAGTGGGAACAGGAAGTGGGGAAAGGAAGTGGTCACAGGAAGTGGTCACAGAAGTGGGAAAAAGGTCACAAGAATGGGAGGCCGGAAGTGGATCACAGGGAGGGGACAGGAAGTGGTCACAGGGAGTGGGAACAGGAAGTGGTCACAGGGAGTGGGAACAGGAAGTGGTCACGTGTTTCTACCTGGGAGCCTTTCTTGCTGCCTGGCAGGTTGATGATGAGCGTCTTCCCTCGAATGCCACAAACCGGTCTGAAACACACACACATACAGACACACACATGAGCACGCACATAGCATGTACACACACACACACGCACACACACACACACACACACACTTTGATGTGTGTGTGTGTGTGTGTGTGTGTGTGTGTGTGTGTGTGTGTGTGTGTGTGTGTGTGTATGTATGTTTGTAAGTGTATGTGGCCATGAACTGTTCTATATATATGTGCATGTGTGTGTGCGTGTGTGTGCGTGCGTGCGTGTGTGTGTGTCTGACCTGGACAGCATGCCCAGGGGTGTGACGTTGAGAGATCCCATCAACATGGCCAGAGACATCCCAGGAGCCTCACGCTCTATCACCTCCTTAGTGGCCTGCGGAGAGAGAGAGAGAGAGAGAGAGAGAGAGAGAGAGAGCGAGAGAGCATGTTTAAAACTGGATGTGTCTCCACAGCACAGGTGAGTCAGGTAACCACCAGGGTACTGCAGCTGAAGGTTGGGAACTTAAAACACTGTAGTCTCTGTCGGACGACACCGCCGCAATGCAATGCCAACGTGTTGTCAACATGGGCGCCATCGTCCTGTGTGTGTGTGTGTGTGTGTTTCTGCTTAAATGTTTACAGTCTATTCCTCATTCGCTGGCATTCATGTTGAAAATGTTTGTGGGGAAATGGACGTGCATTTACCCTTCGTAAATGTTGCGGTATATTTATACACGTACACATACTCTTAGCATGGTTGTCTGGGTGCCGCCGCTTTGCCGCGACGCCAGACTGCCCACACTATTTACTGAGCGGGGGGAAAGCCGGAAACTACCCAACGACAGCTTCACGGTGTTCCAAGTTTTCTCCTCTACACCTCGGGTATGAAAGAAATCCTGGAGAAAAGTTGCATCTGACAGGCTTCAGGTGTTCTTAACAACAACACAAAGCACGTCGCCATCTCCCCCTGAGCCAATTGGCTGAGGACGACGTGTAAGGAAACGCTCACGCGCAAAACACTGAGACTCCCCTCCGCCCAGTAAACAGAGATCCAAAGCGATTTACAGTATTGCCTCACATTCACACACCGACGTCAACCATGCAAGGTTACAACCAACACGTCAGGAGCAGTTAGGGTTAGGTGGCGTCTTGCTCAGGGACACCTCGACACTTAGCTAGGCGGAGCCTGGGGATCGAACCAGCAACCTTCTGGTTTCCAGACAACCACTCTTACCTCCTGAGCTACTGCCGCCCTGTATCCCTGATTAGATGTTTGGGCGGCTGTTGGACTACAGCTACAGGCGTGCCGGTAGCTCGTATACCCAAAGGCCATCGAGTGTGAGAACTTGGTGCAGGGGTTGCTGAGGAGGCTCTGGCATTGAGCATATTTATCCTGAGCAATTCACACTGAACTAAGATGCAGATCATTAAGGAGAGGGTGTGGGCTATAGGGATCGGACCCAGAATCCAGATCAGTTCATCTTCGAGACAAACATCCTCGCCACTATACTGTCCTGTCCACAATACCAGTACAATACACCTCCTCTATCCTCCTCTATCCTCCTCCTCCTCCTCCTCTATCCTCCTCCTACACTCCTCTCCTCCTCCCCCTCTATCCTCCTCCTGCTTTATTCTCTACCTCTATCCTCCTTCTCCTCCATCCTCATCCTCTCCTCCTCCTCTATCCTCCTCCTGCTTTATTCTCTTCCTCTACCCCCCTCCTCTATCCTCCAT
The DNA here is from genome assembly GCA_002895965.2 of Coryphaenoides rupestris. Lineage (NCBI taxonomy): Eukaryota > Metazoa > Chordata > Actinopteri > Gadiformes > Macrouridae > Coryphaenoides > Coryphaenoides rupestris. Next base: position 33,480 of record PIJE02002992.1, on the reverse strand, counting down.
CCTCCTCCCCTATTCTTCTCTATTCTCATCCTCCTCTATCCCCATCCTCCTGTATTCTCCTCCTCCTCTCCTCCTCCATCCTCCTCCTCCTCCTCCTCCTCTATTCTTCTCTTTGCTC
>PIJE02002992.1:13362-23362 GCA_002895965.2 Coryphaenoides rupestris | reverse complement strand
CACAATGAGGACAAGACGTTCCGGTCAATGGTCCACCTGACGGAGGAGGTAACATGTGTCGCCGCGGCAACCAGGGAGGCGGAGGCGGAGGAGGGTGCGAGGGGTGTGGGCTGAGCTAAGCCGGCTGTCCGTCACAGAGGTCATCACACTACAGGCGACGACGCTCCCCTAAAGCGGCTACAGCGTGCCAGCTCCACATCGACGGTCCCGGCTGTTGTTCAAACGTCACGGCGCTCTCTGTGAGGGATTCTCAGTCACGTCGTCCCGTAACCTTGGCTGCCATCTGGATGGATGACGTTCACCACCTCGAGTCAATCTACAAGTCAGTCCTTCAGTGGGTTTTTTGTATTTTTTTACAAATGATCGGCCCCAGCGCAGTCAACGAGCGCGGCCCTCTGATAAACGACGCAACCGTGGACACACACACACACACACACACCGTTAGCGTGCGCACTGTGTACTGTTGGTCATCCGACACCTCAAGCCGTGGACGTGGAAAACCTGCGGAGAAAAGTACAAAATGGTGTGCAGGCGAAGCACAACGTAGGACGAACATGAACTGGTTTGCAGACGTTTTCAGACAATGTCCTTTAGCATCTGCTAAATCTCTCAAACACCGGGATGACTACCCAGCACCCCCCCTGTTCAACAAAACATTGAAGCTATAATCCATGTCCAATGGCCTGCAACAACCCAACACACAGCAACACAAAGTCACGGAGGATGGAATCCTATTCATGATGTCTCAAGCTCATGATCAGTTCCACCTGGAAACACCTTATTATTATTATTATTATTATTATGGGGTGCAGTGCACTCTGAACACCGGTTCACAGTGTCTTAGTCACGCTGGCATTAAACACAAGAGAGCAGCTCCTCTAACATGACACGCTGGGGAAACACAAACCAGTAGCTGCAATTTCATTGGTTCCCGTTTACAGCGCAATCTAAATGTCTCTTTTTCTCTCTTTGGCCCCTCCCACAGCGTGAGGTGCTATATTTAAATAGATATTTTTGCTCTCTATACCGTGACTTAGCAACTGCATACATCTTCACCTGTGTAGATCTCAGCGGCCACTTCCTGTTTCTGCAGGTGTGTGTAGAGAACGCATCAGAAGCCACAACACAATGACCACGGGTTTATATTGCTGTGCACACGCACACACACACACACACACACACACACACACACACACACACACACACGCGCGCACTCGTTGACTTTTGGTGATCACCATGACCATGCAGCAGAAGTTAACGTTTGGTTGTTCTGATGCAGTGTGAAGGGGGGAGGGGGGGGGGGGGGCGTACTCACAGTGAGGGGTCATGGACGAGGTCTTTGAGGTTGATGCCACTGCGGTCCTCTGCAAGGTTCCGAAAACAGCTGTCACTCACTGCAGGAGGCGGGAGAGTGAGAGACAAAGGGAGAGGAAGAGCGGGAGAGACAGAAAGACACAGATGGAAAGTGAGAGAGAGAGAGAGAGAGAGAGAGAGAGAGAGAGAGAGAGAGAGAGACAGAGAGAGAGAGAGAGAGAGAGAGAAAAGGGGAAAATAAATGTATTTTAGTGCTTCATTTTAAACACGTAACAATTACAAAACACACAAAGTATCCAACGCTATTTTGCTCTGGTACACAACCAAGGACTCCTCTTAAATATCTCACCAAATCAAGTACCAATCCAAATCAATCAAACCAAGGTGGTGGGTGGTGGTGGAGGTGGTGGGTGGTGGTGGTGATGGTGGAGGTGGGTGGTGTGGGGTGGTGGTGATGGTGGAGTCTCACCCTCCAGGGTGGAAACCACAGACACGCTCCCGAGCACGGAGCCACAGAACCGGATGACACCCACCCCACACACACACACACACACACACACACACACACACACACACACACCACACACACACACACACACACACACACACACACACACATCACACACACTTCACTCACACTCACACTCACACTCTGCTGGGCCATTACAATGAGAATAACTTCATTTCACTGCACATCCTGTATGTTGTATGTGGCAATTACACTTCTTGAATCTTGAACACACACACACCACACACACACACACACACACACACACACACACACACACACTCTCTTGAAGGGTTAATCACTAAACATCAAGGATCACGGGAGACCAGGACACCAGGGAGCAGATGAAGAGATGACAGAGCAGGGGAGAGAGAAGGGGGAGAGACAAAGAGAGAGAGAGAGAGAGAGAGCAAGAAGAGAAGAGAGAGAGAGAAGATGAGAGAATTGCACAAAAGAGCATTCCATGATGGAACGGCATGTCATGCAGGAATATAGAAAAAGATACAGGAAGCACAAATTACACACAGATGTGATATCAATTATAATATATTATTATTATTATTATTATTATTATTTCATGACTCACCCTATCTATTTATTCCTACACGATAACACTGTATTAATTCCTGATCTATCTAGCCATCCATCTTCTGCTCCGTCTGGTATGGCAGTCGCTGGGTTAGCATGCGAGCTAAGTGCTCTCTGTCTGTGACTGAGGTCCTAGCTACAATACAATGGAGGTATAGAATTGAGCAGCATACGCGCTGTCTATCTATCACAAGATCGAGCTAGACTAGCCAGCGTACAGCCAGATTGTGTTCAGATCCGCAACGGAGGCGGTTTGATTCGCTCGTGTCTGCCTGTCAGACACCGCTGCAGAGGGCCGCCAACAGTGTGTGCCACTCAATCATCTCCAGCCACACAAAAGCCACCAGCAGCTCATTATCTCCGTGGAACGCTATGGCTAATGGGGGTTTCCCTTTGAGCACATCCCGAGACACTCCGAAACACACACGCACGCACGCGCACACGCACACGCACGCACACGCACGCACGCACGCACACACACACACACGCCAGAGAAGGAACACACACACGGCTATACGCTAAGCTAAAACACATCCCACCCATGATTGCCTGGGGATGTGGGCGTGGTCTTCAAAAGTCTTAAAAGATGAAAAACACGCAAAAAAAATGAAACACAGATATACTCAATCAAAATGTTTTTAGCATGTTTGCTGCATTCTCGTTGCCAAATTAACATAATTGTTTCCATGAAGTGTTTTTATATTCCTATATTGAGTAAATTGATGCAAAATAGTTGTGTAGGTTGTGTGGGGTCTTAAAGGATTTGTTTGTTTGTTTTAACTGAAAAAGGTTATTTTACTCTTTATATTCAGAGTTGAACCGACTCAACTGTTTTACACAGATCAGAAGATCATTTTGATACTGCACCAACCATTTATTGATTCATTTCAAATGACAGGAACATAATGTATGTGTAAAAAAAAGAAGCTCTTCCATCATTGCAATGAATGTCCTTAAGGAATCTGTAGTCTCTTCTTCCTCTTTTGTGATGATGAAGATCTTCATCATGTGTCTTGTGAGGTCTTCACCCAGGTGAGGGAGAAGGAAGCAAGCATTGTGGAACGACTCCTTTTCTCTTCTACATACGGGGAATGGTTTGGAATAAAAAGCATAAAAAGACATTGAACAAACATCCCGAACTACAAGGCTTTCAAAGTGTAAATGGTACAGGAGAAATGAAATGTATCAATAGTGAAAAACAAAGGAAGACAAGCTTCCACACAAAAACCACATGACTGGATGGAGAAATATCATTTCTAAGATGTTTGTCTGGATTGTCTTCTGTGTGTTACAAGTCCATTTTAATCCAGAAAAGAATTACGGCTCAATCTGAAGATTCTGGGTGCCTGTAAAAAACAAGAGGGAATGTTTCAATGTGATTTATTGGGATAAACTCCCTGAGATCCCAACAGATATCACAATCAAACTGGAATGGGGGATTAGACTCAGCATCACCAAGTCAAATTAGCCAGCTAGCGTTCCTGAAAAGATGGCGCGGCCGATTCTAGACGCCGTCGCGGTGGCTCCACAGAGATTGTGCGTTTTTTGTTTGTATTTGTATTTCTTTCATTCTTTTGGACAAATACTTCGGCACTAACAACATATAAGCGAGATACAATTCTAGACATTAACTTTGGACAACAAAAAAGTTTCTGGGATACTTTTTCCATCGATCCCGTATGGTCGGCAGAGACCAACATATTATTGCAAATGAAAGGATAAACTTACCGTGTTGCATTCGTGCAGGAAGGAGACGCTGTGTTGTGGTGTGTCTCTCTCTGGTGGAACCGAACATCTAAGGAACGATTTGAAGCGGATATCTGACGGATATCGCAAGTAAAACGTGAGTGACCAAAAATGTATTTCTTGAAATGAGTTGGGTCCCCGAGTAAATATTGAATCTCGGGTTTTTCATTGAAATGTGTACATATTTCAGACACTGACTTTTTTAACGTAACAATAACAAATAGTGTCCCCGAAAGACTGAGTAATTATTTTAAGCACATAGCAGATTGTATTGCATGTAACTAATCAGACACTAGGATGAGTTTTAACAGTGAAAATTGCAGGGTTCAAACCATCAGGCAACCTTCTGAACCTCATAACAACACACATCTTCCAAACCAGCCAGGGTCCCATCGTTGAAACTCCCGAGCATGTCACAAACATGTTGAGCTGACTGTGGGTCTGATATTCATGAATGTTAAACTCTGTGTTATTGATGCTGAGAACCGATAAGGTAACCGGTACGTACATGTGTTTCAATCTCAAAATGGGGCGTGGCTTTCAAGGATGTTCAATAGCGCAAGCCGTGGCTCATACGGTTGGATTTGTTGTGACTCACGGAATTCAGGAATTTGGAATTTTCGACATACAAACCTACAGACATGTGGTTAAGAGCCAAAATGCTAACTTGCTTATTATAGCATCATCACCTGGACAAGCGTTTCTCAAGCACGTTCAATCTCACAGGAGCTTCAGACAATGCGGAATGAGAAGAACAATAATAATGAAAACCAAGCAGAAACACAATCGGGTTTCCTGAACCCCTCATTAAATGCTGACAATGTTTTAGCCTGCAATTCTCAGGCGAGATGTTTCAAAGCTGTGAGTAGTAAAAGCTGGAATAGCAAAGCTCGGCGTCATCTTTAGTTTTGAGACAGGACTGGGGAATCCCCTACAGGAACTGCCGTTGACGTCTCCTGCTGAGCCTTGGAACAACTTTGGAAACTCGTGGATACCACGCCGTCTCGTCTCTACACTCGTGGTGGCTTCCTGGAGCCAATAATCTTCAATCATCAATCAATCTGACGTGAGAGAGAGAGAGGAGAGAGAGAGAGAGAGAGACAGAGAGAGAGAGAGGGATGTTTCTTAACAATGTCCTCGACACAAACAGGTCAGGCGCCGGATTGGCCTGACGTCTGCTGGTGGGCGGGATGCGGCGGACCCCATCGGCCAATAACTCTCGTCCAAAGTGACATCACCGTCAGCCGGCTCCCCTCTGATTGGCTAGTTTTGTGCGCAATGGAACCAGTGGGCCACAGGTCGTGGGATTAAATGGGGTTGAATGATGAATAGCGGTATGGATACACGTCCAGTAGAGACCAAGGTGGGGTGAAGACTCTACTGCTAACCAGTTCAGAGAGAGAGAGAGAGAGAGAGAGAGAGGGAGGGAGAGAGAGAGCATCTGTGGTCTCTCTGTGACCACCTTTCTGCAAGCACTCCTTACAGCTGCTGGAGCTACGATTTCCAGAGTTTTAAAGAGGGAGAGAGAAAGAGAGAGAACAGAAAAGAGCAAAAGAGAGAGAGTGAGATTTGCCACAAAATCCTCCCTTCCCTTCCTCCTTATGTTTCTCCGCCGTTGTGTTGCATTTTCCACATGCCTCTGATTGACGGGCAAGATGGATGCCCCGAACTAATCGGGGGAAGAGATGCGCTGATTGGTCAGAAATGAACAATTCTGATTGTGATTCTGATCCTGATTCTGATGAGCCAGGGCGGTTCAAAAATCTTAAGTGTCTCATGCAGAGACACAGTCAACTCTAAGCAGATGTTCTACAGTGTATCTCACTCACTTATACCTGACGAACGCCTTTGAAAATTATAACAAATTACACTCAAATAACAGCTATTGAACCTTACCTACGGCACCCTTCACTCACGAAACCAAGTAACCAAGGAAACTAGGAGCCGAGGAAGGAAGGTGCGGAGGAAGAAACGAGATGACGATGATGATGTTTCTTCCTCCCCCTCCCTCCTTGCTCCCTCCCTCCCCTCCTCTGCGAGGGGCAGAGCGCTGAGGAGCACATTAGGCGGCCTCTATGAAGACCAATCAATACGTGATCTGATTAGGGCTCAACGCGCGCATTTCACTACAAGCCCTAAAAGCCAGCAGATAAAGTGCCTCTTTGCTAATGTTACCCATACAGATGGGCACTATATATGTCTGTCTGTCTGTCTGTCTCTGTATTTATCTTGCTCGCTATCTTTATATGAGCCGTCCATCGTTTCCTCTTGTTTTGGATGCCTGTGTGTGTTTGGCGGTAGTCTATGCATCATTGGCTTTTACTTTGAGATGAGGGGCTGTCCTCAAATACATATTTGATATTTATTTTGGATGCCTCTGTCTGTCTGTCTCTCTCTCTCTCTCTGCCTGCCTGTCCAGTTTCTTCATAGTAGGCTGTATTGAACCATCACCGCCTCTGGCTTTGGAAAAGCCCCCCAGTCCCCTCCCCCTGCCCCCTGCCCCCCACAACCCCCCCCCCCCCCCTTCCTCATTGCAGTCTTGGCTTTCCCTGAATCAGCACCCCAGTGTGTACTTATGTGTGTGTGTGTTGTGTGCATGTGTGCGTGCAGTGCATGCTGGGAAATGGTGGGGGGGGGTCCTTCCATAATGGGCTGGAGAGGGAGGAGTATCAGGGAAAGGTACGACTGCGTGGACGCCAATGTAAGCACATTTCTATTGAAATCATACAAAAAGTGTCGCTTCTGGGTTTCCCCCTCGGCACACGCAGACACACATAACCACACACACGCGCACACACACACACACACACACACACACAGAGCCACATACACACACACCACACACACAGAGCCACATACACACACACACACACAGAGCCACATACACACACGGAGCCACATACACACACACACACACACAAATGAAGCTTTGAAAAAACAGAGAGGAACACCATATGGGTATTCCTTGCAGCGCCTCTCTCTCTCCATCTCTCTCTCTCGCTCTCTCTCTCTCCATCTCGCTCTCTCGCTCTCTCGCTCTCTCGCTCTCTCGTTTTTGTTACCATGTAAGCGTTGGCACATTTGGCGAGCTCTGTTTGGCAGCAGCACAGCCCTCCTCGCTGGGCTGCATACGTAATGGAGCAGTCACCAGCGTGTCACCTGCACCCTGTTAGGAGATCCAGATGGCCCCCGCGCGTAGCCGTAGTAACAACATCGCCGGAGGCATCTGTGAGCCCAAAACAGCCCGTGTGACGTGTGAGATCACATGGGGTGGGTGGGAGGGAGGGGGGGGGGGAGGGGAGGGGGGGTGCAGCCAATGGGCCGCCTGCCTCCTAGATGGCTCTTCTTAGGTTCCTACTGTCGCCGTTTTCAACACTCGACACTAGTTTGAGGTTGTTTTCCCGTTTTGGCGTTCACGGTTGTTTAGAGCAAAACAACTGCTTCGACGGAGAGTTACTAGCAACCAAACGCTCCCCGTGTGTGTGTGTGCGTGTGTGTGTGTGCGCGTGTGTGTGTGTGCGCGTGTGTGTGTGCACATGTGTGTGTATGTAAACAGCTGCTGGAAACGCCAGTGAGCCCTGGCTTGCCGTGGGCCTCGCACCATCCAAATGTCACACACACACACACACACACGTACACACACACACACACACACACACACACACACACACACTCCTGGCAGCCTATGTGATAAAAAACGGTGTGTGCGGTGAACAGACAGATTCATGGTGACATCGGCCTCTGCCATTAGACAGTGGCCTCATTATAATATATTAGAGCTGGTGATCTGTGATTAATACATGGAGGTGGGGGCATGCTTGTGTGCGTGTGTGTGTGTGTGTGTGTGTGTGTGTGTGTGTGTGTGTGTGTGTGTGTGTGTGTGTGTGTGTGTGTGTGTGTTGTGTGTGTGTGTGTGTGTGTGTGTGTGTGTGTGTGTGTGTGTGTGTGTGTGTGTGTGTGTGTGCTGACGAAGGGTCCTGTCATCATGGGGGCCTCTCCCTCTCCTCCACATTTAATTTCTTCTCTCAGTCAGGGCCTCTGAGGCTGAGGTGATCCCTCCTCTCCCGTCTATAAAGGCAAAACAAACCCTCAAAAATACAATAAATAAATACAATTAACGCAACTACACGTCGGGGCGAGACGTGGCCCGCAAGAGCTGTGATTGGCCCTCTCCATGGTCACATGTGCTTGGTTCAGACAGGAAGTGACCAAAGCCAAATCCCCGATGTCAACATCCTCACAACTTCCTGTGCTGAACGTGGTCTGAATGTTGTGTTGTACTTGAAGACAATAGAATATGGTTCAACTTCACTGTGTTGTGTTGATGCTGTTACAGCTTCCCGGTGTGTGTGTGTGTGTGTGTGTGTGTGTGTGTGTGTGTGTGTGTGTGTGTGTGTGTGTTCCCTGCTGAACGCTAGCTTCACTGCCTGTAGCCACGTAGGGACCATCCAGACTGTTCTCTTGTGTGGGAAGAACTCGGTATTAAGGCATATGTGTGTGTGTGTGTGTGTGTGTGTGTGTGTGTGTGTGTGTGTGTGTGGTGTGTGTGTGTGTGTGTGTGTGTGTGTGTGTGTGTGTGTGTGTGTGTGTGTGTGTGTGTGTGTGTGTGTGTGTGTGTGTGTGTGCGGGTGCATGCTTGTGGGGGTGTGTGTGCTTGTGGGGGTGTGTGTGTGTGTGTTGGTGGCCATCGCGTGTGCCTTCAGCAGGTGGAGTGTCGCACTATACTCCCGGCGTTATGTAACTCCACCCGAATTTAGATCTCACTTCAAATAAATGAAAATCAAGCCGCCGGTTACCACCAACCCCCCACCCCCTCCACCCCTAACCCCACCCACCCACCCCCACCCCACCCACCCCCACCCCACCTCTCCTCTGGATATAAATAGCAGTGTGTGTGTGTGTGTGTTTTTTTCTTCTCTTCACATCTTATCTATAAAACTGTGTTGTAGAGGGAGAGGCTATGAAACGTAGCCCAACGATTAGATCCCCATTGTACCACTACACAGCCCCTCCATTCTCTCACATGCTTACAGTAAGCCTGAGGGTGGGGGTGGGGGGGGGGTGTGTGCGTGTGTGTGTGTGCGTGTGTGTGTGTGTGTGTGTGTGCGCGCGTGCGTGTGTGTGTGTCTCGTACGTGTATATGCACGGATCTGCATGTTGGTGTAATTAAGGTAGTGGCTGTCTGATGGCACGATAGTTGGCAAGTGCCGTATATCTTTGAGAGATTGCACTAAGATGGAGTGTGTGTGTGTGTGTATAGGTGAACACACGTGAACACACGTGTGCGTGCACATGTGTGTGTGTGTGTGTGTGTGTGTGTTGCTGCTGGGTGTGCCTTTGATGAGGGTTGCTGCGCTCCCACTGCTTACCCCGTTGCTTCTCGCAGAATTAACAAGGTTGCTAAGATACGGTGGGCTTATATTAGATTAGGTTATCTGCTGTTATTGCTGTTACTATATTTTACCCAGCGCTGTGAAGCCTTTATTAATTTGAAAATGTATCCAGCCATGGAACGAAGACGCCACCGCTTTGCTTAGCTTTGGTTCACCTCTCCTCTCATCTCCTCCATCCATTGGCTCTCTCTCTCTCTCTCTCTCTCTCTCTCTCTCTCTCTCTCTCTCTCTCTCTCTCTCTCTCTCTCTCTCTCTCTCTCTCTCTCTCTCTCTCTCTCTCTCTCTCTCTCTCTCTCTCTCTCTCTCTCTCTCTCTCTCTCTCTCTCTCTCTCTCTCTCTCTCTCTACCTCTCTCACTCTGTCTCTCTCTCTCTCTCTCTCTCTCTCTCTCTCTCTCTCTCTCTCTCTCTCTCTCTCTATCTCTCTCTCACTCTGCCTATACATCCACTATG
>PIJE02002992.1:0-11377 GCA_002895965.2 Coryphaenoides rupestris | reverse complement strand
ATCCCCCCCCCCCCCCCCCCACCCGGCCTCTTGACACGCTGCCGAGGTGTCCATCGGCTTGTCACTTGGTCTGGATGCCCCCCCCCCACACCCTCCACCACCCCTCCCATCCCCCCGATCCCCCCCAGTTGAGACCGATTTGCATGACAATGACAAAGAAAGGGTATCTTTTTTTTCTGGGACCAGAAATACAAAAAAGTATTTTTTTGTTATACTCCTTTTGAAATCAACATGGAAAAAAACTCAAAAAATAAAGAAATAAATAATAATAATATATACTCCCGCATATTGAAACCCACTGAATTTAGGATTGTTATGAATTTTGAGATTAGGGATTTGCTAAAACAGTTATTTAACTTAACATCAACAGCAACGTCAACACTTGGTTATATTTTTTCCAAGTATACAAAAACAAGCATTCCCATTAAAGAGTGTTCCCCCGGCTGTGTTTGGCCCGGCAGCACACAGCTCTAGCGTTGGCTGTGCTCTCGCATGCGTACGTCTGAATATTGACAGTAATCACAGACGGCCACAGACAACTGATTGGCTGGCTTACACCGGCATCATGTCTACATCCATATCTGTTAATCACATCCATATCAAAGGTGATTAAAACCATGTTTGACGAGGGGGTGGAGAGGGGGGGGGGGGGCGGGGGGGCGGGGTGGAGGGGGATGGAGGAGGGACGCTGACTCCAGTGGGTGGAGATAAATATAGCACATCCCTCGCTCTCCCTCTCTCTCTCTCTCTCTCACGCATCTCACACTTAAGTCCCATTCGATCTTACACCACCTCTCCTTCTTGCTCCTTGCCTGCTATTTCTGTCCTTACATTTCTCTCTCTCTCTCTCTCTCTCGCTCTCTCTCTCTCTCTCTCTCTCTGTCTGTCTATGTCTCTCTCTCTCTCCTTCTGAGACGGGGCAGTTGCCCATGGTGACAGCCGGAAGTCACGCGTCTGGAGAGGAGGACCACTCCGTCAGTCAAGCGCGAGTCAACGCAAAAAATATTGAAATAAATACTCATGCGCAACAAATGGGAGTCAATGTCTGCGGTGAAGTCAATCTCGTCGTCACGCCACCGCGAGCGCGATACCTGGGAAGCAGATTCCTATTCTGCTTCGGATGTATCCGTCCCCCCCGACAAGGAGAGTCTGCCAAAAACCTGTCGTGACTCAACGCATAATCAAACAGATGCATGTGTTTTATGATTTTTTTTGTATGCAAGTTTCATCACACACGCCAGAAACTGCGAGGTAGGTGTGATGTCACCGCATCAGGGCGAGGGAGTCATCGTGGAATCACAAAAAGTAGACACAGGCACAGCATGGGGAGGGATGTTTCGGAGAAATTGCTCTTGCATTATATGTTGGGTCATATAGGTTATTATATGGGTTTATGTCCGCTGACGTCATGAGCTACGCCAGACCAGACGAGACCCGTCTCTAGTCCGTTATGATTCAACATGGCGCACTGGACCTCTGAAAGACGTTCCGACAACTCTATTCCCGTCGCTTTTTGCCAAGCAATCTCCCAACCGTTTCCCGATCGCGACTAGAAGAGAGATTCGAAACGCTTGTGTGAACAAGGCCGTGTCCAAATTAGGTGTTCATTGGAAATAAGGTAAGTAGTAGTGAACACTTTAATAGTTTTTCGTCTGCAGCTGGGATTGTAGGCCGGCATGCAAAACACGCCCAGGTACAGTTCCTGACCAGCAAGCACTGGAGAACGACCTGGTGGCTAATGGGTGACGTTAACAATGAGGACTTCCCCCTCCACACCACAGCAGTCAGCGGTTAGCCACAGGTTAGCGAGGATGCAACCGCATGGAACATCCCGCCCACTTTAAACCCGCTAGCATCCATACGTTTCAGACATCATCATTAGATATGGACAGATAGCAGACATTAGGGCTCGTCGGTCATGGCAGCTTCTGGCAATGTGGGGGCTGATGAGGTCTCTCTCTCTCTCTCTCTCTCTCTCTCTCTCTCTCTCTCTCTCGGAGGAAGAAAGGGAGGAAGGAAGGAGGAAAAGAGGAACTAAGGAAGCAATGAAGGAATGAAGGAGGGGAAAAAGAAGAAGGAAGGAAGGAAGGGAGAAAGGGAGGAAGGAAGCAGGAAGAGAGGAACTAAGGAAGGAATGAAGGAAGGGGAAAAGGGAGGAAGGAAGAAAGAAAGGACCAAAGGAAGGGAGGGAGGGTGGATGAATTTTCCCATTGCACGTGCCTCGTATTGACAACACACATGGATTACTGCTACAACCGATATGCCAATTTTGCCAACGCTGTCAATGTTTGTTGATGGATTTGTTAATTTGTGTGTGGGCGGCTGGTAATGTACGAGTGTACTTGTGCACGTGTGTGTGCGTGTACGTGTGTGTGTGTGTGTGTGTGTGTGTGTGCGTGTGTGTGTGTGTGTATAGGCGTGTAGCACTAAACTCTTATTTCCCAGGATGCACAATCTTTCATACACACATGCAGGCACACACACACACACACACACACACACACGCACACACACGCACACACACGCACACACACACAGAGCCCCGGGCCCAGCTCTACTAATGAAGCAGCCGGTAAGCAGCTAAGCAGTTACCTTCATTACATCCAATTCTCTGGACAGAGTCAGCAATTACACCACAGCCTCCCACTGTCAGAGCGCACACACACACACACACGCACTCACACACACACGCGCGCACGCACACACACATACGCAGAGAAACAGTGTTTTGCGAGGGCTAGCTGAGACCATGGTGGGCGGGCATTTGGAAGCGTCAACGGAACCCCTTAAGCCTCCTTAAACAGCCTTAACTTAGACGCCTCAAAAGCTGCCTCTCTGTAAGATTTTGGAAACAAACACCTCCCGAAAAAAGCTGTTAATATTTGAGAGCTTTTGGTGGTAAATGTGTAATGGTAATGGTAATGGTAATGGAAAAGGGTTGGCTGGCATACACACGCACCACACGCACATGCACACACACACACGCATACATACACACACACATACATACACACACACAGGGAGGGGGTGGTAGATTGAAAAGGAGACAGAGAGAAAGACTGAGACAGAGAGAGCGATAGACAGAAAGAGAGACAGAGAGAGCGATAGACAGAAGGAGAGAGAGAGAGACATAGACAGACAGAGAGAGAGAGAGAGAGAGAGAGCGAGAGAGAGAGAGAGAGAGAGAAATGTAAGGACAGAAATAGCAGGCAAGGAGCAAGAAGGAGAGGTGGTGTAAGATCGAATGGGACTTAAGTGTGAGATGCGTGAGAGAGAGAGAGAGAGGGAGAGCGAGGGATGTGCTATATTTATCTCCACCCACTGGAGTCAGCGTCCCTCCTCCATCCCCCTCCACCCCGCCCCCCCGCCCCCTCCCCCCCTCTCCACCCCCTCGTCAAACATGGTTTTAATCACCTTTGATATGGATGTGATTAACAGATATGGATGTAGACATGATGCCGGTGTAAGCCAGCCCACATTGCCAGAAGCTGCCATGACCGACGAGCCCTAATGTCTGCTATCTGTCCATATCTAATGATGATGTCTGAAACATATGGATGCCAGCGGGTTTAAAGTGGGCGGGATGTTCCATGCGGTTGCATCCTCGCTAACATGTGGCTAACCGCTGACTGCTGTGGTGTGGAGGGGGAAGTCCTCATTGTTAACGTCACCCATTAGCCACCAGGTCGTTCTCCAGTGCTTGCTGGTCAGGAACTGTACCTGGGCGTGTTTTGCACGCCGGCCTACAATCCCGCTGCAGACGAAAAACTATTAAAGTGTTCACTACTACTTACCTTATTTCCAATGAACACCTAATTTGGACACGGCCTTGTTCACACAAGCGTTTCGAATCTCTCTCTTCTAGTCGCGATTGGGAAACGGTTGGGAGATTGCTTGGCAAAAAGCGAAGTTTTTTTTTTTGTCCGTCGTGTTTCTCCGTCTTAAACAGACGGGAATAGAGTTGTCGGAACGTCTTTCAGAGGTCCAGTGCGCCGTGTTGAATCACAACGGACTAGAGACGGGTCTCGTCTGGTCTGGCGTAGCTCATGACGTCAGCGGACATAAACCTACATAATAACCTATATGACCCAACATATAATGCAAGAGCAATTTCTCCGAAACATCCCTCCCCATGCTGTGCCTGTGTCTACTTTTTGTGATTCACGATGACTCCCTCGCCCTGATGCGGTGACATCACACCTACCTCGCAGTTTCTGGCGTGTGTGATGAAACTTGCATACAAAAAAAATCATAAAAAACATGCATCTGTTTGATTATGCGTTGAGTCACGACAGGTTTTTGGCAGACTCTCCTTGTCGGGGGGGACGGATACATCCGAAGCAGAATAGGAATCTGCTTCCCAGGTATCGCGCTCGCGGTGGCGTGACGACGAGATTGACTTCACCGCAGACATTGACTCCCATTTGTTGCGCATGAGTATTTATTTCAATATTTTTTGCGTTGACTCGCGCTTGACTGACGGAGTGGTCCTCCTCTCCAGACGCGTGACTTCCGGCTGTCACCATGGGCAACTGCCCCGTTCCCTCTCACCCCCCCCCCCACCCGGCCTCTTGACACGCTGCCGAGGTGTCCATTGGCTTGTCACTTGGTCTGGATGCCCCCCCCCCCCCCCCCCCCCCCACCCCCACACCCCTCCACCACCCCTCCCATCCCCCCGATCCCCCCCAGTTGAGACCGATTTGCATGACAATGACAAAGAAAGGGTATCTTTTTTTTCTGGGACCAGAAATACCAAAAAAGTATTTTTTTGTTATACTCCTTTTGAAATCAACATGGAAAAAAACTCAATCATAAATACAAAAAATAAAGAAATAAATAATAATAATATATACTCCCGCATATTGAAACCCACTGAATGCCCATTTTAGGATTGTTATGAATTTTGGGATGAGGGATTTGCTAAAACAGTTATTTAACTTAACATCAACAGCAACGTCAACACTTGGTTATATTTTTTCCAAGTATACAAAAACAAGCATTCCCATTAAAGAGTGTTCCCCACGGCTGTGTTTGGCCCGGCAGCACACAGCTCCAGCGTTGGCTGTGCTCTCGCATGCGTACGTCTGAATATTGACAGTAATCACAGACAGCCACAGACAACTGATTGGCTGGCTTACACCGGCATCATGTCTACATCCATATCTGTTAATCACATCCATATCAAAGGTGATTAAAACCATGTTTGACGAGGGGGTGGAGAGGGGGGAGGGGGCGGGGGGGCGGGGTGGAGGGGGATGGAGGAGGGACGCTGACTCCAGTGGGTGGAGATAAATATAGCACATCCCTCGCTCTCCCTCTCTCTCTCTCTCTCACGCATCTCACACTTAAGTCCCATTCGATCTTACACCACCTCTCCTTCTTGCTCCTTGCCTGCTATTTCTGTCCTTACATTTCTCTCTCTCTCTCTCTCTCTCTCTCGCTCTCTCTCTCTCTCTCTCTCTGTCTGTCTATGTCTCTCTCTGTCTCTCTTTCTGTCTATCGCTCTCTCTGTCTCAGTCTTTCTCTCTGTCTCCTTTTCAATCTACCACCCCCTCCCTGTGTGTGTGTATGTATGTGTGTGTGTATGTATGCGTGTGTGTGTGTGCATGTGCGTGTGGTGCGTGTGTATGCCAGCCAACCCTTTTCCATTACCATTACCATTACCATTACACATTTACCACCAAAAGCTCTCAAATATTAACAGCTTTTTTCGGGAGGTGTTTGGTGGTATTTGTTTCCAAAATCTTACAGAGAGGCAGCTTTTGAGGCGTCTAAGTTAAGGCTGTTTAAGGAGGCTTAAGGGGTTCCGTTGACGCTTCCAAATGCCCGCCCACCCGATGGTCTCTGTTTCTAGCCCTCGCAAAACACTGTTTCTCTGCTGGGCGTGTGTGGTGTGGTGCGTGCGCGCGTGTGGTGTGGAGTGCGTGTGTGTGTGTGTGTGCGCTCTGAACATGTGGGGAAGGCTGTGGTGTTAATTGCTGACTCTGTCCAGAGAATTGGATGTAATGAAAGTAACTGCCTGGTAGCTGCTTACCGCTGCTTCATTAGTTAGAGCTGGGCCCGGGGCTTCTGTGTGTGTGTGCGTGCTGTGCGTGTGTGTGTGTGTGGTGTTGTGGTGCCTGCATGTGTGTAGTGAAAAGGATTGTTGCATCCTGGGAAATAAGAGTTTAGTGCTAACAACGCCTATACAACACACACACACGGCACATCACAACACGCAGCACACACACACATTCACAGACTAGCGCAACACAGTGCACAAGTACACATCGT
Organism: Coryphaenoides rupestris; assembly: GCA_002895965.2. NCBI lineage: Eukaryota > Metazoa > Chordata > Actinopteri > Gadiformes > Macrouridae > Coryphaenoides > Coryphaenoides rupestris. The sequence continues at coordinate 5,104 of PIJE02002992.1, read as the reverse complement.
ACTATTACCTAGCCTCGCGCCACACCATCATTAACAAATCCATCAACAAACATTGACAGCGTTGGCAAAATTGGCATATCGGTTGTAGCAGTAATCCATGTGTGTTGTCAATACGAGGCACGTGCAATGGGAAAATTCATCCACCCTCCCTCCCTTCCTTTGGTCCTTTCTTTCTTCCTTCCTCCCTTTTCCCCTTCCTTCATTCCTTCCTTAGTTCCTCTCTTCCTGCTTCCTTCCTCCCTTTCTCCCTTCCTTCCTTCCTTCTTCTTTTTCCCTCCTTCTTCCTTCCTTCCTTCTTTCTCTTTTCCTTCCTTCCTTCCTCCCCTTCCTCCCTCCTCTCTCTCTCCCTCTCCTTTCCTCCTCTCTCCTCTCCTCCTCCTTCCTCCTCTCCCTTCCTCTCCTCCCTCCTCTCCTCCCTTCCTTCTTCTTCTTCTCCTCCCTTTTCCCCTTCCTTCATTCCTTCCTTCCTTAGTTCCTCTTTTCCTCCTTCCTTCCTCCCTTTCTTCCTCCCTTCCTGCCTCCCTCCCTTCTTCCCTCCCTCCCTCCCTCCCTTCCATCCTCCCTTCCTCCTTCCCTTCCTTATTTCCTCCCTTCCTGCCTCCCACTTCCTTCCTTCCTTCCTTCTTCTTTTTCCCCTCCTTCATTCCTTCATTGCTTCCTTAGTTCCTCTTTTCCTCCTTCCTCCCTCCCTCCCTCCCTCCATCCCTCCCTCATTCCCTTCCTTCCATGAACCCAGAAATCCCCTGGCAGCCCCACAGCTGCTAAAGCGGTTCAACAGCTACAGCTACAGAGCATGGGTTTGGCTACATCACCTATCCAAGAAGTAGCCATGGCCCACAGCGCTGATTTCCTTTCCTGCGTGATGACGGCGCCTCTTGCATTGGGATTGCTGCTGCTGCTGCGGCTGCTGCTGCTGCTGCTGCTGCTGCTGCTGCTGCTGCTGCTGCTGCTGCTGCTGCTGCGGCTGCTGCTGCGGCTGCGGCTGCGGCTGCTGGGGGTTCATGCGCTCTGGCTGTTCCGCTGATTTCACGATGATTGTTGGGACAATGCACTGCTGATTTCACGATGATTGTTGAGACAATGCACTGGGAGCCACAGCTGTGCCGATTAGGCTTTTGTTTTGCCTCCCCCCTGCAAACTGTTGGCTGGCATGAAATTACGATTTTCGGGGCAGGGAGTTGGGGGAGGTGTGTGTGTGTGTGTGTGTGTGGGTGGGGGGGGGGGGGGGGGGTGGGTGGGGTTCATGCACAGGGCAACCAGAAGACTACTTATTTATAGATCGAGGCACCATCGGCATCGTCGCATCTGTGGTCTCTCTGTGACCACCTTTCTGCAAGCACTCCTTACAGCTGCTGGAGCTACGATTCCAGAGCTTTAAAGAGGGAGAGAGAAAGAGAGAGAACAGAAAAGAGCAAAAGAGAGAGAGTGAGATTTGCCACAAAATCCTCCCTTCCCTTCCTCCTTACGTTTATCCGCCGTTGTGTTGCATTTTCCACATGCCTCTGATTGACGGGCAAGATGGATGCCCCGAACTAATCGGGGGAAGAGATGCGCTGATTGGTCAGAAATGAACAATTCTGATTGTGATTCTGATCCTGATTCTGATGAGCCAGGGCGGTTCAAAAATCTTAAGTGTCTCATGCAGAGACACAGTCAACTCTAAGCAGATGTTCTACAGTGTATCTCACTCACTTATACCTGACGAACGCCTTTGAAAATTATAACAAATTACACTCAAATAACAGCTATTGAACCTTACCTACGGCACCCTTCACTCACGAAACCAAGTAACCAAGGAAACTAGGAGCCGAGGAAGGAAGGTGCGGAGGAAGAAACGAGATGACGATGATGATGTTTCTTCCTCCCCCTCCCTCCTTGCTCCCTCCCTCCCCTCCTCTGCGAGGGGCAGAGCGCTGAGGAGCACATTAGGCGGCCTCTATGAAGACCAATCAATACGTGATCTGATTAGGGCTCAACGCGCGCATTTCACTACAAGCCCTTAAAGCCAGCAGATAAAGTGCCTCTTTGCTAATGTTACCCATACAGATGGGCACTATATATGTCTGTCTGTCTGTCTGTCTCTGTATTTATCTTGCTAGCTATCTTTATATGAGCCGTCCATCGTTTCCTCTTGTTTTGGATGCCTGTGTGTGTTTGGCGGTAGTCTATGCATTGGCTCATCATTGGCTTTTACTTTGAGATGAGGGGCTGTCCTCAAATACATATTTGATATTTATTTTGGATGCCTCTGTCTGTCTGTCTCTCTCTCTCTCTCTGCCTGCCTGTCCAGTTTCTTCATAGTAGGCTGTATTGAACCATCACCGCCTCTGGCTTTGGAAAAGCCCCCCAGTCCCCTCCCCACTGCCCCCCCCCAGCCCCCCCCCCCCTCCTCATTGCAGTCTTGGCTTTCCCTGAATCAGCACCCCAGTGTGTACTTATGTGTGTGTGTGTGTGTGTGTGTGTGTGCATGTGTGTGCATGCGCGCGCGCGTGTGTGTGATTGTGTGCGTGCAGTGCATGCTGGGAAATGGTGGGGGGGGTCTTCCATAATGGGCTGCAGAGGGAGGAGTATCAGGGAAAGGTACGACTGCGTGGACGCCAATGTAAGCACATTTCTATTGAAATCAATACAAAAAGTGTCGCTTCTGGGTTTCCCCCTCGGCACACGCAGACACACATAACCACACACACGCACACACACACACACACACACACACACACACACACACACACACACACACACAGAGCCACATACACACACACACACACACACACACACACACACACACACACACACAAATGAAGCTTTGAAAAAACAGAAGAGGAAACACCATATGGGTATTCCTTGCAGCGCCTCTCTCTCTCCATCTCTCTCTCTCGCTCTCTCTCTCTCCATCTCGCTCTCTCGCTCTCTCGCTCTCTCGCTCTCTCGTTTTTGTTACCATGTAAGCGTTGGCACATTTGGCGAGCTCTGTTGGCAGCAGCACAGCCCTCCTCGCTGGGCTGCATACGTAATGGAGCAGTCACCAGCGTGTCACCTGCACCCTGTTAGGAGATCCAGATGGCCCCCGCGCGTAGCCGTAGTAACAACATCGCCGGAGGCATCTGTGAGCCCAAAACAGCCCGTGTGACGTGTGAGATCACATGGGGGGGGGGGGCAGGGGGGGGGGGGGGCAGGGGGGTGCAGCCAATGGGCCGCCTGCCTCCTAGATGCCTGCCTCCTAGATGGCTCTTCTTAGGTTCCTACTGTCGCCGTTTTCAACACTCGACACTAGTTTGAGGTTGTTTTCCCATTTTGGCGTTCATGGTTGTTTAGAGCACACACACACACACACACACACACACACACCCGCCACCATCACCTCATTCACGTGGCCATAATCTCTAATCAGGATCTCCATCAGCATCACTCGGCTGCTTCTCCCTGGGCGTGTAGGTTATCGCACGGCGAGGCCTGACCTGGCAGTTGGGCGAGGGGTGGGGGTGGGGAGTGGGGAGTGGCTATAATCCACTCGTGATTGGTCCACGCACGCACACACACACTTGAGGCAGCGCCACATTTCAGCATTGGCGTGACCGGTCTGGTTTTAGTCCCGATACGACCGGACAGATGGCAGGCCTGTCGGCCAATGTCGGGCTGTCTGTGAGAGAAACCGCCCTGATTGGCTGTTCAGCTTAAACGAATCAGAACACGAGAAGAGAAACACTGCTTTGTTTCACGTATCATAACAACGGTTTGTATATCCGCAGTCCGAGGTCTTCCGTTTCCCCATTTTGAATGATTAATAGGGATGTAGCAGGGCTAGTGCCACAATGCCACATAAAGCGGCTCAGTTCGGGGCTCCTCCAATAGTGGTGTTGAAAGTCCAGGTAATTGCAAAGGGTGCGGGTAAAGTGAAATGACAGAGCAAATGGTACAATGCTAGCAGGCTAGTGCTCCCCGAGTGTGTGTGTGTGCGCTGGTGGCTTAACCTGTGGTGCACTGATTAGCCAATGCACCACAGACGTGCATCTTACTGGGCTAGTTGAGGCTGTACACACACACACACACTCCCACAACGGACCACCGCCATCTGCTGGTCTGGAGTTATTTCCTCTCATGCAGGTGCAGAACGGACAAGCTAGTTGGCCGTTGACTGTAGTCTGTTGCCGTGTGTTTAAGAGCAACTTTTTTTGGTCCAGACGCAACGCGGGCGACGTGAGGAGACACAACAGTCAGCGCTAGTTCTATGGTGTCAGTTTGGTGTGTCAGGGCCTGTAGACTGTTTTGTGTTGGTGTGAACGGTCTAGTTTTAGACTGTTTTGGTGTTGGTTATGAGTCATCTAATTTTAGACCATCTCTGTGCTGGTGTGAACCGTCTCGTTTTAGAATGTCTCAGTTGTTGGTGGAACTCATTTTAATATGTCTCAGATAGCTTCAAGCCGTCTTTAAGATTCAACATGTCAAATCTTAGCATAAAACTTACAACTAAATGAGTATATGAATCAAATGGTAAATGGATTGCAATTATATAGCGCTTCACAGTATTGCCTCACATTCACCCATTCATACACCGACGGCGGTGCCAACCATGCAAGGTAACAACCAACACGTCAGGAGCAGGTAGGGTTAGGTGGTGTCTTGCTCAGGGACACCTCAACACTTAGCTAGGAGGGGGAGCCCGGGGATCGAACCAGCAACCTTCCTGTTGCCAGACAACCGCTTTTACCTCCTGAGCTAATATCGCCCCAATTGCCGTCCCATCTGCACGGAAACAAAAACATTTTTCCTTGAACATTATTTCCTGCCTCTGTGTTGAATTACCTCGCTTGGTGACACCGCCAACATCAACTTGTTGCTAAATTAAAACAGACCAATGAGGCGCGAGCTAGCTTCGGGAAAGCCCTGCGGCGCGCAGCCACCATTCCTCCCTTCTGCTTGCTCGATCAAAACATAGCGCCACACACACACACACACACACACACACACACACACACACACACACACACACACACACACACACACACACACACACACACACACACACACACACACACACACACACACACACACACACACACACACACACACACACACACACACACACACACACACGCACAACAAC
>PIJE02002991.1:29383-49936 GCA_002895965.2 Coryphaenoides rupestris | reverse complement strand
ATACCCACCTGTAGCTTTAGGGGACGATCTGGCGCCGAGTGGAGCGCCGGCCAGGCTTTTGTAGTGCGGGCTGTGATTGCCGATCTGGAGCAGGTGCGCTGATTGGGGATGGGGACCCGGTGCGGGAACTCGCGATGTCTGTCGCGTCAGCGCCGCTCCGCCTTGGCGCCTGCGCCGACGATCGTTGTGTCTGTTTTTTTGTTGCTGAATCTTATTTGACAACGCGACGTTTTTTTTCCCACCCCGGCGAAACTTTCTTATCGGTGTGTAGCTTGTAAATTTCCCTCCGTTTCTTATCTTTGTTCTCATTTTCGATTTTTGTAGCCTAACCGCCGCGACTCGTGCAGAGCGTGTAGCGGGAGGTGAGAGGAGCGGCCGTGGAGGCGAGGACGGGCGAGCCGTAACAGGACCCCCCCCCCCGAGGGGAGCCAGCCTGGAGCGCCGGGATGATCCCAGTAGAAGTCCCGGAGGAGCAACTTGTCGATAATGAGTTGGCGGGAGATCCAACTCCGTTCCTCCGGGCCATACCCCTCCCAGTCCGCCAGGTACTGGAACCCCCGACCCCGGCGGCGCACCCCCAGTAGCCGCCGCACCGTCCACTGGGGATGACCGTCGACCAGCTGAGGAGGTGGTGGTGCAGGAGCCGCTGGCATGAGCGGGCTGGAGGAGACTGGTTTAACCCTGGACACATGGAACACCGGGTGGACCTGCAGGGAGGCGGGGAGCCTGAGACGCACTGTCGCCGGGTTCAGGACGTGGTCAATCCTGAACGGGCCGACATAGCGTGGTGCCAACTTCCTGGAGGAGACCTGTAGCGGAAGGTCAGCCGTGGAGAGATATACCAGCTGGCCAGGCTGGTATACCGGGGCAGGAGTGCGGCGGTGATTTGCCCCACGGCAGGAACGCTCGTTGGCACGGAGCAGGGCGGTGCGGACTGTAATGGGAAATTGCATTTCAGGCCTTTCTTCCTGTTGGTATTAAGTTTCTTGATGTAGATTGTTTTCTGCAACAGGCAAACTTGGTAAATTATATGGCAGGAGGAGACCCCTTCCTGGACTATTCATAAATGAAGGTGACGACTGGTCATGCAGATAAGCAACTAGGGAAAAGGTTAAGTCTGGTGAATGTTTATACAGGAGGCAGAGATCCCCCATCCCATGTCAACTGGGTATTGGGAGGTCAAAGGGGAGGAGATGTATTGCTGACCCCAGAACCCACCGGGGGTGTAAAATGGCCTTAAAAGCCACATGAAAATCTCTGTTTGGACTCACTCTGCTAGAGAGGAGTCTGGTGAATGCATTCATTAAAATACTCTTAATTTCTACAAGTATTGTGTTTACTTCAGTTTGAAGATCTCATTGCCCTAGATGCAATTATTGAATTGCCACGACAATTTGGGGGCTCGTCCGGGATTTTTAACTTGAGTCTTTTCAGTCTAGTTTCCCAGGTGAACCGTGCACGGCCGGTGACTTGTGTCCCTGGAGCTCTACCTCCTGCCAGTGACTGTAACCAGCATACTGGAGTGAGACGAGGGCGCCTGGGAGATGGACTGAGGACATTTCAATAAGAAATCCTGAGGGAAAAAGAACACGGCGAATGAGATCAATACTTGTGTAAATTAAGGTTCGCTATTTCTAGGAAAAATAGTTTGTGGATTAGAACTGGTTCGCTATTTTTAGGAAAATAGTTTGTGGGAAAAGGCGGACCAGGGCCGGACAAGTACAAGGTACTAAGACTCGCTATTATTCGCTAAAGGACCGACGGGTTTATTAATTGTTTTGGAAACATTAATCGAATAAAGAAAGGGTATCCCGTAGGTTACTAGGATCGAGGTAACAGTACGGTAAAGCGAGCGGATCCAATGGGAATGGAACAAGAGTGAACCGTACCGAGATTGAGGTACTGCGAGGCTTTGATAGCTAATAGAAGATAACTAATATATAGTAAAGATAAAAGCGCTCAAAGAGGGAAAAAAAAATTATAATAAGAGGGGTATAATAAGAATAATAGTAGTATTAATAAATAATACAATTATTAATGATAAGAATAATAATTAGGAAGGTGCCCGGATTTAAAATGGGAAAAAGAATTCAGTAATAACCGGGGCTGCAAAGGTAATGTTGGAGAAACATGGTGAAATGGCACTAGAATGGTTACAATATTATATAAAAGAAGATATGAAAACGTGTTGGTATGCATTTCATTTGTGGAAAAAAGAGGGTGAGTTGAGAGGAAAATTCTGATGAGGGACAAGCGAGTGTAGAGAGTGTAGGGAACTTTAATCTGTCTGTCATCCGTAATACAGATCTGGACTTCGACCGGACTGCCCCACGCCTGCGAATGCTCCACTGTCCGCCGCCTCTACCAGCAGCAGCAGCAGCAGCAGCACCCAGCCTGTCCTGACATGGAGGAGGTCAACACACACACACAGGAGATGACCACCCGCAGCCAAACGCGGACCCGGCGATCGGTCCAGCTGGCTTACGCACCAACCAAAGGGCCAGCGGCCGCAGGTCTATGGGGGGCTCAGACGGACACAGAAATTAAAGACGGAGAAGATGGACAGTTCCCCATGATTCAAGTTCTGAACCCGCAGGACGGCAGCCCAGCATCCGAATGTCTGCCGGACCCGTCTGTTGCGGGGGGGAATCGCTCGCCACGGCGATCGCTGAAATGGTCCAGCAACCCGAACTATCCATCACAGAAGTGGGTCAAGTCTGTGTGAGCCGACTAGGCTTTGCGATGGGGTCGCATGCAGGGCGACAGGCCTGCAAGAGACCAGACTCCGTACGAGGCGCCATCGAGACGCTCTGGATGCGGGGGATGAAAGTTTATCGGTGGTTGTAAAGAGACATTGTGTTGACAGGCGTACCGCCAGACTCACTGTAGTGAGTCACGCCAGCCACGCAGGAGATCTTAGAGAGAAACAGATGAACAAGAAGAGACAGAGGAGAGAAGCGGGAGATACGAAGCTTCAATTCGCCAACTAGAAGCGTTGACAAACCCCGCGTCTACCCGCCAATACAGAAATAAAAAAAAACGCGGGACACTCAGGTCGAGGACTTGGGAACCAGAGAGCTGCTGTGGAGCTGAATACCCGAGGGGCGGAGGTGGACGGATGCATTTGCATGGAGGTGTGGGGGAGCTGGTCCGGTCCAAGAAGGTCGTATGAGCACTGACACACACACACACCACACAACACAAACAAAATGGAAAATAGGGATGAGATCTAATGTGTAGATTAGGACTGAGAGTTATTTACACTGACAGGCCTCACGATCACCTCCGATGCAAGCCCGGCGAGATGCGCGCCAGAGTGTTCTTATACGTGGGACTTGTTGACAGAGAGATCAGGGGAACAGCTGACATACTGATAACAGATACACATCACTGCATGCAGGGTCAGCTAGAGGTACAATATATGCCCACAAATGATTTGCATTGTACTGCCAGAATATCTTATGAGGGGCGGTTACCAGAATTTGAAGAATTATGGTTTAATGAGGCAAATACAACGCCAATGTTAAAAGGAGAACTCTTGCTTTGGAATGAGAAATTTTGCATGCTGACAGTGTCTTCCTGTGAGGAAGTTGAGAAGTTTTATGGGGTTGCTGGAGCAGAACCACATGGGTCCCTAAAAACCCTGACATGACATGGTCCGAACTGGGATCATGGGTGTCAAGGGGGGGGGACATGTGATTGGACAGCAGATGGCCCAGAGTGACAATACACCAAATGGGCGACAGTAGGGAGGAGTTGATGCTCCCACAGATGACGTTGGAGGACCCACGATTGGCTGGGGTCCCGTCCAACCTGTGGACTAGGAATAAATATGACGTGGGCCGCATAAAAGGTGTGGAGCCCCTAGTGGTGACTCCCAAAATCTGCTTACAGGCCCAGACAACCCCAGTACAGGTTACGCCAAGAGGCAATTGATGGTATCACACCTGTGTTCAACTCATTGTTGGAAGCCGGTGTGATAGCTCCGTGTCCAAATTCACCATGTAGTATCCCAATATTCCCTGTGAAAAAGGCACCCGTTGCAGGACAAACTCATGGTTTGGTTTGTCCAAAATTTGAATAAAGGGAATGATGCAGTGCATCCAAGAACACCCATTGTTCCAGATCCGCACACCCTATTAACACAGGTACCTGGGAATTACAAATGGTTTACAGTCGACTTAGCAAACGCGTTCTTTAGCATCCGGTGGATCCAGCAAACTGAAATTGGTTTGCTTTTTAAATTTATGGGAAATCATATACGTGGACTAGAATGCCACAGGATTATTGTGAATCACTAACTATATTTTCTGCAAGCGCTGCATGTATCAATTTGCTCATCTGAATCCTCTCTCGAGGGGGGGAGCACACTAATTTGAGGTATATAGATGACCTCCTGGTTGTGTTCTCGTCAGATCGATGAAGGTGTGCACAGACACCATTATGTTGTTAAGGTAATTAGCCAGCCAGGGCCACAGGGCCAGTTTAACTAGCGACAGGTTGTAACACGAAAGGTTACAATTCCTGAGCCACATTCCCACACCAGATGGCAGATCCCTTAGCGATGGAGATAGAGGCAATCCAGGCAATGCCGAACCCATTAAAAGAGACAAATGATGGATTCTTGGGAATGACGGGCTACTGCAGACAGTGGATACCCGATTATGCAAATTTAGTGCAGCCACTCGAAGACGTCACACATGGCCACGACTTGACCCCGACTGACTCTGTGACTGTCATGGGAGTTGGCAGTAGGACCCAATCGCAGACTCAGGACTCGGGGTTTTGGGGTGCAATAAATGTTGTTTTATATTACCGTGTGAGGAACAGGCAGGTAGGAATCGCATGTTGTATGTCGAATTACAACAGATGACAAGACATAACATAACGATGACAAAACATAGACAATGATCCGACACCCGTGGGTGGAAAGCCGGGGCTTTTATGCCGTGGTTAATTGCTAACAGCCGCGAACATAGCGCAGGTGCCGCTAATCGTCCAGGGGCGGCACTGGCGCCCGGGAGCCCCGCTAATCCTCCAGGGGCGGCATTGGCGCCCGGGAGCCTGGAGCCACGCTAGGGATCGTGACAGTACCCCCCCCTCAACGGGAGCCTCCTGGCGACCCACGATGACCGGGCCGGCACCGTCGGGTGGACGACCTGGAGGCTGGGCGGAGGACGAGCAGGGACCCTCCGGCGGACGACCCGGAGGCTGGGCGGAGGCCGAGCAGGGACCCTCAGGCGGACGACCCGGAGGCTGGGCGGAGGCCGAGCAGGGACCCTCAGGCGGACGACCCGGAGGCTGGGTGGAGGACACCGGCGCCGTCGGAGCGGGGGCCGGGGCTGGCTGGCACCTGGGAGCAGGTACTGGTGGGAGCTGCTGTGGTCCAGCCGGGACCGGGACCAGGGATGGGTGGGACCTGGGAGCAGGGACTGGTGGGCGCTGCCGTGGTGCAGCCGGGACCAGGACCAGGGATGGGTGGGACCTGGGAGCAGGGACTGGTGGGAGCTGCTGTGGTGCAGCCGACCGGGGGTGGGACCTGGGAGCAGGGACTGGTGGGCGCTGCGGTGGTGCAGCCGGGACCAGGGATGGGTGGGACCTGGGAGCAGGTACTGGTGGGAGCTGCTGTGGTGCAGCCGGGACCAGGACCAGGGATGGGTGGGACCTGGGAGCAGGGACTGGTGGGCGCTGCGGTGGTGCAGCCGGGACCAGGGATGGGTGGGACCTGGGAGCAGGTACTGGTGGGAGCTGCTGTGGTCCAGCCGGGACCGGGACTCTGGGAGGCTGGGACCTGGGGGCAGGGACTGGCGGGAGCTGCTGTGGTCCAGCCGGGACCGGGACTCGGGGTGGCTGGGACCATGGAGCAGGGACCGGCAGGAGCTGCTGTGGTCCAGCCGGGACCGGGACTCGGGGTGGCTGGGACCATGCAGTAGGGACCGGCAGGAGCTGCTGTGGTCCAGCCGGGACCGGGACTCGGGGTGGCTGGGACCATGCAGTAGGGACCGGCAGGAGCTGCTGTGGTCCAGCCGGGACCGGGACTCGGGGTGGCTGGGACCATGCAGTAGGGACCGGCAGGAGCTGCTGTGGTCCAGCCGGGACCGGGACTCGGGGTGGCTGGGACCATGCAGTAGGGACCGGCAGGAGCTGCTGTGGTCCAGCCGGGACCGGGACTCGGGGTGGCTGGGACCATGCAGTAGGGACCGGCAGGAGCTGCTGTGGTCCAGCCGGACGCCGACTCGGTCGCCAGATCGTCCCCTAAAGCTACAGGTGGTAATGTATGCGTCAGAGACACCATCCTGTAGCAGTTGATCTAGCGGACTAACGTTACGCCTTGTTGCCTGTGTGTGCCTCAACCAGGATCTCTATCCCTCACCTTTTTTTGTCTCACCCCTCCAGTGTTCCAGACCACCCCGCTGAGCTGAAGCCGAACCGAGTCCTGCCCGGATCCCCGAACTCTGTGTGGCTTGGTGTGTGACACATTTTTTTGTTATGAATTAAAACCCCCTTTTTTTTACCACTACGCCTCATCTATTGCTGTGCGCCTGGGTCTCACCTCCACACCACCGCCTAACAGAAATTACTTTTTAATTTTGTTTTGATATCCAATGTCAGATATCAAATTTTCAATCAGTTAAGCCTAAAGGAAGTTATTCAGCCAAATCGCGCTGCCCTGGCAGACGGATCTAACGTAGCCCCACAGTAAAGGCTGATCCATACTCCGCGAGAACTTTGTTCTCGCACCTAGGGCCCCGCCCACAAAATGACGTCATTTTGTTCTCGAAGCCCTGGTTCAGAAGTTCTCGCAGATTGTTCTCGACACATCAGCCGGGCCGAACTTTGTTCTCGCGTCGTGTCCGAGAACTATTGTGTGATTGGTCAATTTGAAGTGGCCGTGGTTAATGCGCTTTCCGCCGGCGCGGAAGTTTGCATGGCGCGCTTTGTTCTCGCTTCTCGCGGAGTATGTAGCAGCCTTAACGCGACGTCCTGCTGCTGCACTTCAGCTCTGCATGTGCACCTTCTCCCATGGAGGTAGCTAGCGAAAATGGTAAAGTCATTTGAACAGTATTATTCTGCTCGGTCTCTGTAGTTGAATGAAACTGAAAATAACGTTAGGCTCTATTAGCCTAACAATCAGGCTAACGTTATTTTTAGGCATCCTGTGTTAGGCAAAGCAAGCAAGTACTGTAGCTAGCTAGCAAGCTAATTCGTTCAGGCTAACGTTAGTTCAGCTAATGTTAGCTAGCTCAGCTAATCTGCTTGCTTACACTTGTTTAACATCACAATGTTTCTTATCCTGGTAGAATTAGGCTTTATGGTAACAGCACATGTGTATGGAGTGAATTGAAGCATGATTTGAACAAACCTTTACTCACTAAATGTCTGTTTTTCCATTGATGGATATCCGTAATTTTTTCAGAGTACGTCAAAATGATGTTAGCTACTGACTGCATTGCCCACAGCAACCCAATATACAATTAGAATTATGTTATACATCTCCACCTCTTATCAAATTATAAATACTATCTTTGGTATGTAATGAGTAGACTTTGGACTTTGGTCTTTAGCAAAAGAGGGGGAGAGGATAGAGGGAGAGAAGGAGAGAGAGGATGTCGGGAGAGAACTCGGTGAGAAAGTGGACAGATAATCAAGACCACGATTGATATTCTGTTATCAAATATGGATTCTCCCCAACCCCCCTGATATGTATTTGTGTCACATACTGTTTGCTTTATTATAAGATTATGTACTTTATCATTGAATATGAATGTGTGTGATTGTCAGTGCAAAGAGGGAGAGAGGAAGATGGAGCGAGAGAGGGGACAGAGAGAGAGGACAGAGAGCGAGAGGAGGAGCAGGAAGAACCAGGTGAGAAAGTGGACAGATAGTGAAGTCAAGATTGTTATAGTTGTGACAAAGCAGTAATTGTTTAGCTCAGAAAGAAATTCATTCAATTCACAATACTTGTGTTTCATGATTGCTATGTGTTTTTACACACATTAAATGCTGGACTTCATTCTAAATTTCCTAGTTAAGTATACGCTATTTGTTTATTTTCACAATACAAGGAGAAGGAGAAGAGCAGGAAGGAGATGAGAGAGAGCAGACCAGAGAGGCAAATGAAGAGACAGAGAGAGAGCAGCATACCGGCCACCAAGCCAAAGCAGCAGGGTCTCAAGATGCTTATTTTGATTTAGGGGAGAAGGACACAGGTCCTAAACAGTTAAAGCTGTCTCAGTACCCACAAGATCAGTTTGGTCTGCAAAAAAAGAGCCTTCCAACCAAACTGGTTCCATAGTTTTAAATGGCTAGAATACTCACCGAGAAAAAATGCTGCTTTCTGTTTTGCTTGCCGTGTGTTTGGTAAAAATCTCAGACAGGAGGTATTTGTGAATGGTGGAGTCAAGAATTGGAAAAAGGAACTGAACATGTTTCAAAAACATGAAACCACCCAGTCACACATGGATAGTGTCGTTTGCTGGAACAGCTACAAAGCCAGTCGATCACAAGGCAATGTTGTACAGCAGATAGAGAAAGCAAGTTCCACTGAAATTAGTGAAAGAAGGGAGTACCTGCAACATGTAGTGGCGGTGACCTGCATGTTGGGGAAACAAGGAATGGCATTTAGAGGTCATGACGAAACAGCTAAAAGTGAGAATAAAGGGAACTTCCTAGAATGCATGGAACTGCTGAGGCAGTTTGACCCTTTCTTGCAGAGGTATACACCCCCCTCCATCAGCACATACCTCTCAATGGCCAGTCAGAATGAGATGATAGTGTTGTTCACAAGAGGTAACTGAAGCAGTCAGTGAGATGAGGCAATCAAAGATGTATGCCATTATGGCTGATGGAAAGACAGAACAGTTGGCACTATGTGTGAGGTATGTTACTATGGAGGGTACAGTGAAGGAGAGGTTCCTAGCCCTTACAGAGATGAGACTTTGATGCTAAATCAATAACCACTGCAATTGAGAAAGAACTGGCAGAGAAAGGAATTGATCAGTTGAAATGTGTGGCACAGACATATGACGGGGCAGCAGTCATGAGTGGGGCAGGTGGGGGAGTGCAAGCCTATTTTCGAAAGCAACACCCTGAAGCGATATATGTGCATTGTTATGCATATGAGTTGAATCTTGTCTTATGTCACACATGCAGAGCAGTTTCTGAGGCCGCAGAGCTTTTCATCATGCTGGAAAATGTCTGTTCTTTTTTTTGCGTCTCGCTTGTCAACCACCATAAGTTTGTGGACACTCAGACAAAGTTGGGAATACAGCCAAGTGAACTTGTGCAGCTGTCAAACACACGTTGGGCATGCCAGCTTCGTTCAGTGAATGCAGTGCTTGACAATTTCCCTGCCATCATTGAGTGCCTCTCCACCATCAACACACCTATGGCAGTGGGATTGAAGGCAAAACTCAGCAAATTCTCCACAGTGTATTTGCTGATTGTTTTCCAGGCTCTCCTGCCAGGCTCTAACAGCAGGTTTACACAGATACCTACAGAAGGAGACAATTGATCTTGCCCAAGCTGTGACACACAAAGATGCTGTTGTTGACTCCCTTAAGGAGATGCCACCGCTGCAGATCTTCACGCCAGAACAAAGGCCTTATGTGAGGCTAACCAAATAGCAGTCCCAGAGTGCATTATACCATATTTACCTTAAATCAGAGGAAGTGATGGTTGCCAAAAACTATGAGACGCAAGAAGGCTGGTGAAGTTCACGACATGCTCACAGTGTACAACCTACTGGATGCTGATATGTTCCCTTCGCTGAAAGCGATTATTCAGGTTGCCTTGACTATACCAGTTAGCAGCTGTAGCTGTGAAAGGTCTTTTAGTGCCTTGCATTGGCTCCATACCTGGCTCAGGAGGACTACAGGGCAAAGCAGACTCCAGCACTTGGCTGTGATGTCAATTGAAAAGGAGGTGCTTGCGAGAGTCACACACAAGAAAGTGATTGATAGATTCGCCACCCTCAAGGTGAGGCGACACAGATTAATTCTGGAGGCTAGAGGAATGTTTTAAGCCAAAAGGGGAGAGAATAAGTGACATTGATGGCGCTAGACTAATGAAGTCTAGCGCACACACACGTTTTACCTCACGCACTCATGCCCCCCCAAAAAATTCCCCACTGCGCGCACAAGACTCGGTGTGGGCTTGGGGGCTGAGCCCCCCTAAAGGTCTGATGATAGAATCGCCCCTGCTGTTATGGATGGTCAACAAATATGATAATTGTTTTAATAAATACGTGTAGACAACCAATATCAACTCTTGAGTTTTATACTTGGATTTAATTATATTATATTATAATATTTGGCCAAGAGAGAGCGCCATACACCAAGGGGCGGTTTCACAGACAAGGCTTAAATTAAGACAGGAGTAGGCCTAATTTGGACGAGTTAAACTAGGACATTTAAGTGGCTTGCATGAACGTGGCTTAAATCTGGCTTAGTTAGTCGTAGACTATGGAGTCCTGGAGTAAGCCTAAATGAGAACACCTGGGTCAAGCCTCATTCGGTTAAGTAGGAGCAAAGGCTGTTGGTCTAATGGTGCTCATCAAAACCCGGAATGGAATTGAAAACACCATTACTGGAGTGAATTTTGAGACCAAACAATGGCAGAAGCAAAAAGAACTCGCTCAAAAAACTATAGTGAGTATGAAAAAACTGTACTAAAACAAATTGTGGCAAACAATCCAGTTATTGAAAGTAAGAACCATACTACTGCTACTGAGCAAAAGAAGAAGAGTGCTTGGGCTGCAATTTGCAGTGAATTCAATGCAAATGAAAATGTAACCACAAGAGCAGTACAGCAACTGAAGGTATGAAATATCTTCATTATTATCAGTATTTCACATTTCTCATTCATATTTTTGTGACATCACTTATATTGAATGATATCTGCCTTCATAGAGTCTGTGGAAGAACCTTAAACTAGATTTAAAAAGGAATAATGCAGAGGCCAGAAGAGAGCGATTACTACTGGTGGTTGGACCACCAAGAAAAGACAAGACAGATGAATTGGGTGACTTGCTGTCTGGAATAATAGAGGACCAGCAACCTCTGGATGATGTACCAGACGATGACCATTTGGACAGTGGACATGAACTGAGCTCAAATGGTAAATATAGTAAAGAAAGTAAATCAGTTACCTCCTTTGGTAAATATATTCCACTGTCTGTGTCCATCTTTATTTCTATTTCATTCTATGGACCATATTTGTTTCTAACAGTGTTCTTTTTCCAGAGGAAACTAATCTCATCATGTTGGAAGAGCCAATGCACAGTCAGTGTGTACCCTCCACATCTGCTATGGCATCTCAGAGAAAAGACGATGCCACCACCTCCCAGCAGAGACCAAAAAGGATGCCCATGCATGAAAAGTTAGCCAGAGAATTTCATGAGCATAAAATGAAATATCTGAAAGAAGAACATGACATGAAAATGGAGAGCAGCTCCAAGAAAGAGAAAGTAATGAATACCAGATATGCTGAACAAAGTGATGAAGAAAAATGGTGAAAATAAATGTTTCGTCATTTGGCATGAGTGTGAGTATTGTAGTCACCACAAACTACATTTTAAATCAGCCTTGGTTGAATCACTCATTTAATTTTGCTGCATACTATTTACATTTTGTACAGAACAAACATTAAAGCAAAAATAAGCCATAATGAATACATAGTTAAATGCCTCTTGTCTAGCTGAAGTGCTGCAATGTGAAAGCAGCTCTGTGTGCAACTCCTCGTTGGTCATTGCCTGCCACTGCCATGGGCACATCTGTATGATCCATTCCATTGGAGGATCAGGACAGTCATGCTGCTTCTGGTAGTTGTGCAGCACAGCTGTAGCAATGATCACCTTGCAGCATCTTCTTGGCTTGAAACGAAGTGTATTGCGTAAACACTGGAATCGACTTTTCCATACTCCAAACATACCCTCGACCATCCCTCTAGTGCGAATATGCGCTCTGTTGTATCTTTGCTGCTCAGCTGTTGTGGGATGTAGGTATGGCGTGAATAAATAGGTACTCTGACCATATCCACTGTCACCAAGTAGTAGTCCACTATGTTGTCCTCTCTCAAACTGAGCACACAATGAAGAGTTGAGGAAAATCTTTGAATCGTGAGTTGCACCTTTCCAACGGGCAACAATGTTTGAAAACTCTAAATTAGGAGTGCATACACCCTGAACATTGATGGAAAACCAGTTCTTACGGTTCCTGTACTCCTCAGCATCAGGAGTTGATGGACACTGGAACATGACATCCATCTATACAGCCAATCACTCCTGGGAAGTGCCCATATTCATAGAATTGCACTTTATAGTTGACTTGCCCAACAGCATTAGGGAACTTGATGTAGAGACTCCTCAGTTCACAAATGGACTGCAGACCTTGTGAACTACTCTACACACAGTAGCTTCACTGACACTACACAAATCACCATTTTCACGATGAAAGATTCCAGATGCCAAGAACCTCAGTGATCAGAACTTGGAGAGAACTGGGTACAGGCCTTCCTCTTTGAGACAGAGGGGAAAGTCTAAGCTCAAGCAAAGTAATTATCTCCAATGCATTTTCTTTGTACATACGAAAGCGGTCTCGGAAAGTTATTTCATCAAACTGATTCAATGGATTACTTCTATCCACAAGTACTCGTCTGGCTGGCCCCTGTAGAGCATATTGGTCTTCATTTAGATATTCCAAATAGTCCATGCTCCCTTTCACAAACAGTACTAAGCAGAGGTTAAACCTGCCCCTTTGGAGGATTAATTTAAGCTTCAATTTAGTCCCAGAGTAGCTCTGATCCTCCCTCTTGCAATCGGCTTTGTTTAATCCAGAACAGGCTAAATCTACGACTATTTTAAGATGAGTCTGTGCAAGTGACTTAAAGTTAAGCCAGCTCAAACAGCATTTTAGTCTGGGACTAGGCTTAAGTCTTGTCTGCGAAACCGCCCCCAAGACATCTTATGCTACTTTAACATTGTACTTTTGACTACTTTTGACTATTTATTTGAAAGCCTTGGTTACTAGTTAATTTTCAGATTAAAATTAACCATACAAAATATCATCAAATAGATATCAGGCTTTATTGGTCCCCACTGGAAAGTACCTTGCAGTATGTAAAGTAAATAAATTAAAGCAATGTACACATGAACACAAAAATTATTATCATCCATTAATGTAACGTACATTATACTGAAATGGGCCATTTTACATAATGACGAACTTTTTACATTTCGGATATTTTTACGTGAAGCCCCCTGCACGGTGCGTTTGTTTCCCACTCCGCCTCTTGGTGGTGGGTGAAAGGGGCGGTGCCCCCCGGCCTGGGCGGAGCCTGGGCGGAGGGGGCGGGCTTCACTCTGGTGTCATCCGTCCTCTGCTCCACCGAGCACCGGATAGCTGAGGAAGAACCGTTGTTGCAGCCGGAGGACACATCCAAGCGTTTCTTCAAGGTGAGGCTTGTTGTTGTGGTGGATGAATCACAGCGACGGGCTAGCGAGAGCTGCGCATTCGCAACCCGTTCCTTGAAGAAAGACAGCATCACCGCCGCTAGCTACACAAGCTATCATAGAAATAACAATTATACGCTGGATTAGTGACATTCAGGGTCTGCTTTTAAATGCACTGGAGTGTAACATTGTATTTACTAGAATTAATGACATTTATTAATTATTAATGGCGGTAAATGTCTTGTTTTATTACTGTGAAGAGGTGAGCAAGCCAAGCCAACCTTGAGTTCACACACTGGAGTTGAGTGACAGGAGGAATGCTTCGTCACGTGTCTTGTGTCCCCCCCCTCTTGTCTCCCACCCCCCTCTTGTCTCCCCCCCCTCTCATGTCTCTCCCCCCTCTCATGTCTCTCCCCCCTCTCATGTCTCTCCCCCCTCTCATGTGTATCCCCCCTCTTATATCTTCCCCTCATGTCTCTCCTCCCTCTTGTCTCCCCCTTCTCATGTGTCTCCCCCCTCTTATGTCTTCCCCTCATTCAATTCAATTCAATTCAATTTTATTTGTATAGCCCTGAATCACAAGACAGTCTCAAAGGGCTTTACAGGCCAGATTGTTATGGGCCAAACGTGATTTATGACACCCCCCTAGCCCAAGCCCCCCTAAGGGCAAGAAACGACTCCCTTAATTAACAAGGAAGAAATCTCGAGGAGGAACCTCAGAGTGGGGGATCCCTCCTTCCAGGGATGGTTCAGAGTGCAATGGGTGTCATACGGGCATTTAAAAACAGGGGTAACAAAGCATGACAAAATGCAAATGACAAACTGCAAATGACAAAGTACAAATAGTAAATGAAATAGTAATAATGTGATGGGGTGCTGGCTGGAGAGCAAGCTGGTAGCCGTCAGGTGAGGTGGCCAGCATTCCAGTCACGATCACAGCAGCACCCTAGATAATGGAGACAACATGAAGGTTAGATGGAGCACAGTAAGCAGGGAACATACAAGTATCCTCAGACCTAGTACCCATCGGCAGCTAGGGTAGGCTAGTGCTAACGGTATTGATTTAGCTGTAAATTAGAGCTGAGGGGCACTCCTAGCAGCCAAAGGCGAGGGTAAATAGGTGGGTTTTTAGTCTCGCCTTAAATATATCAGCAGAGTCAGCCTCCCTGATTACAGGTGGCAGACTGTTCCACAGATAGGGTGCTCGATAAGAGAACGCCCTGTTTCCTGCTGATTTTTTTATTTACTTTTGGAATTGATAAAAGGCCAGCTCCTGAGGACCGGAGCGGCCGAGAAGGACAATAGGGAACAATAAGTTCCTTCAGGTATGATGGTGCGGACCCATGCAAGATCTTGTAGGTAAGAAGTAGCACCTTAAAATCTGATCTGGCATTTATTGGGAGCCAGTGGAGGGAAGTGAGAATAGGAGTAATGTGGTCAAACTTCCTAGTTCTCGTTAAAAGTCTAGCAGCAGCGTTCTGTACGAGCTGGAGGCTTTTTGTAGTAGAGCTCGGTAGGCCAGAGAACAGTGCATTACAGTAATCCAGTCTGGATGATATAAAATGCATGGATGAGTGTCTCTGCGTCCGCAGCGGATAGCATTGGTCTGATCTTCTAAGATGAAAGAAAGCAGTTCTGGTGATACTTTTGACATGCTGATCGAAAGAAAGCGTAGGATCAAGCTGAACACCAAGATTCTTGACGCAGGAGCTTTGGGCAATAGTGGATCCCTCAAGGCAGACGTCATCAAGTTGTGATTGTTTATGCTTCGGGCCGAAGATAATCATCTCAGTTTTCCCCGTGTTAAGCTGCAAGTAATTTTGGGGACATCCATCTTTTGATTGCAGCGAGGCAGGATTCAACCTTTTGGATCTGTTGGAGCCGGGGGGAGTCTTTTGATCCAATGGGAATGTAGATTTGGGTGTCGTCCGCATAGCAGTGAAAGCTAATGCCAAAGCTGCGAATAATATCGCCAAGAGGGAGCATGTAGATTGCAAAGAGCAGTGGACCAAGGACCGACCCCTGGGGAACACCAAAGCTTAAGTTGCAATGCTTCGATTTTGATCCTTTGCAGACAACAAATTGTGTTCTGTCTGAGAGGTAGGATCTAAACCAGTGAAGAGCAGTGCCTTTGATGCCGATGTAGTGTTCGAGACGCTCAAGGAGGATGCGATGGTCAATTGTGTCAAAAGCGGCGCTGAGGTCAAGCAACACCATCAGGGAGCTTGCATTGCTGTCCATGCTAAGGAGGAGATCGTTTACCACTCTGGTCACAGCGGTTTCAGTAGAGTATAGGCTCCTGAAACCAGACTGAAATGGTTCAAATAAGTTGTTTGCCGTCAGATGATTGATGATTTGGCTAGCTACAATTTTTTCCAATACTTTAGAGAGGAAAGGAAGGTTAGAGATGGGCCGATAGCTGCTGAGAGCTTCGGGATCGAGGCCAGGCTTCTTGAGTAGAGGTTTTACCACAGCACACTTAAAGCATGATGTTGAGCATAGCCGTTCCAACCGTTAGGAAAGGTTCTTTTAGAACCTTGGTAGGGACAGGGTCGAGCAAACAGGTAGTCTGTTTAGATGCCTGTATTAGCTTGTCAAGCTCATCCAACGAGATTGTGCTAAACTGCTGGAAAGTAGCTTCAGGGAGAATGCGTGGCACCGCACCTGACGAATGTTCAGGATGAGTGGTGAGAGACGCATCAATGTCTTTCCTAATTGATTCGATCTTGTGATCAAAGAACTCCATGAAGTTGCTCGCTGAGAGGGAGGAGTCCAAGTTGTGAGGTTGTTTTTGCGTCAGCTCTTTTACAGTGTCAAAGAGGAACTTCGGGTTGTTCTTGTTTTAAGTTGATGACACTGGAGAAGTAGGCATTTCTGGAGTTTGTTAGCGCAGTTTTGTAGCTAAGCAGGCTGTCGTGCCATGCAAGGTAGAAGACTTCAAGTTTAGTCGAGCGCCACTTTGCGTTCAAGTTTTCTGCAGTCGCGTTTGAGGTACGCGTGTCTTCGTTGAACCATGGTGCTTGGTCTTTTTGCTTTCCGCTTTTTAACTACAAGAGGAGCAGCAAAGTCGATGGCTGCGGATAAAAGCGGTGTTAAACTCATTGGTGAGACAATTCCACTGAACCCTGAAGTCAGCAAAAGGAGGCAAGTAACAGGGGTAACTTATCTGCCATGGCTGTGGAGGTGTCAGGGTGATACAACGGCAGCTATAGGTAGCCTGGCGGTCGTCCCCTTGGGCAAGATACAACCACCTGGAAAGTGAGGCAGACAGTGACGGAGAGAGCTGAAGTATAAGAGAGACACTAAATCTGTAACTTCAACTCCACGAGTCAGGACAAGGTCCAATGTGTTTCCACCGGTGTGGGTAGGTAGCTGAACATGCTGTGTGAATCCAAATGTGTCTATAATGGACAGAAAAGCTTTCGCAAGAGAGTCACATGGGTTATTCACCACATGGATGTTGAAATCCCCCATAAGCAGAACATTGTCAGAGTAGGTTGCAAGATCAGCCACAAACTCAGAGAACTCATCCACAAAGATTGAATAAGGGCCCGGAGGGCGGTAGACTACAGCCAAGAAAAAGGAGTCTGCAATGCCGTGATCTCTCTGCCTAATGCGAGCTGAGGAGCTAAAAGCAAGAACTTCAAAAGATGAGAACGTGTAACTGCTCTTTGGTCTTAGGACCAGCTTCGAGCTAGAGATCTGCGCCACAATTTGGTGGAGTAGCTTCATTTAGGGGCAGATACACTTCTGGTTTTAACCAGGTCTCACACAGGCCCAGGAAATCTAACCTATGCTCAACAATTAGATCCTGGACCAAGAGCGCTTTAGTTGAAAGCGATCTGATATTCATAAAACCTATTTTGGCCTCCTCCTGTTTATTGTTAGAATCAGAGGGAGTTTGGTTACTGCTCAGCTCTGAGGAGGAGGAGATTGGGGAAATAACAATGACATTTTCACTGAGTGGCAGTTGCCTTCGCCTGCGGGCTTTACGCCTCTGGACAGTGCGGGGCAGTGACACAACACTAATGGCAGTAGGTAAACTATAAACCTCCAGTTGACAGACGCTGCTGTGGCCTGAGCTAGGAGGCGCCTCAGTGTCTGCATTCAAGTCTCCCCCTTCTCACGTGTCTCCCCCCTCTTGTCTCCCCCCTCTTGTCTCCCCCTCTTGTCCCCTGCAGGCACTATGAACTCCCTCCCAGGAAGAACTGTCTTGTTGCTGTGCAGACGGCCTCCAGCAGCAGTGGCGGGGGCCCTCCGGGTCTCTGGTGGTGGTGTTGGTGCGGTGCGGCCCCTGGGGACCTGCAGACCACCCGGGTCTGTCACAGTGGGGCTGGGCAGCGTCAGCACCAAGAAACGCGGCTATGACATCACCAGGAACCCCCACCTGAACAAGGTGCGATGGGTTTCATGTGAAACACCTGTGATGTGTTGTTGCTGGTGTCACTGTTGGTATAGAAATGTTCAACAAATATAGCGCTTTTATCCAAAGTGCTTTACAATGTTGCCTCATATTCACCCATTCACACAAGCATTCCTGCACGGACGGAGGTGTCAACCATGCAAGGCAACAGCCAGCTGGTTGGGAGCAGGTAGGGTTAGGTGGTGTCTTGCTCAGGGACACCTCCACACTTAGCTAGGGGGAGCAGGTTGGGTTAGGTGGTTTCTTGCTCAGGGACACCTCGACACTTAGCTAGGGGGAGCAGGTAGGGTTAAGTGGTGTCTTGCTCAGGGACACCTCCACACTTAGCTAGGGGGAGCAGGTAGGGTTAGGTGGTGTCTTGCTCAGGGACACCTCCACACTTAGCTAGGGGGAGCAGGTAGGGTTAGGTGGTGTCTTGCTCAGGGAGACCTCCACACTTAGCTAGGGGGAGCAGGTAGGGTTAGGTGGTGTCTTGCTCAGGGACACCTCCACACATGTGGCTAGGAAGAGCCGGGGATTGAACCGGCAACGCTCCTGGTTGCCAGACAACCACTCTTCCTCCTGAGACACTGGCACCCATTACAAACTATTACAATCTTACTATCTGACAGAGGTTAATTACTCAGGCGAGACTTAATGGGTTTAGTAATGTCTGTCTTTAGAGCAGACCTATATAGGATTAAGATAGGAAAGCTGTTAATCTGTTACCATCGTGCTTTCACTAACACTTATTAACCCATCATAGCTGGATGCTGAACTAACATAATCTGTTAGTTCAGCATCCAGCTGCAACCGAACCAGCTCTTCCATTCTGATTCTGGTTCTAGTTCTGGTTCTAGTTCTCGTTTGGGTTCTATCTGCTGTTCACGAGAGCCTTGCGGAAGGCCAGCCAAGAGCCTTGTATTAAAACTGCCCAAACGGCAAATCCCTCCTCTTTCTCCTTTCTTGCTGAAACTACAGCTAACTTGGTATTTGCAGACCCCCAGACTATTGGATGGAATTAATAGCTACAACACACCCCCCTAAACACACACACGTGTCCATATCTCCTTTGTTGGAGGTGTGCCATCAGTAGACCGGGTTAGCAGCGGTCCGGCCTTCTACACACAGCAGAGGAACTCCACAACTTTTTTCCAGGCTTATCTTTATGACCCGGTCACGGCTCAGCTGCCACCTGCTCTGGTGGTCTGCCAAGTTTCCCAAATAAATTCAATAAAATTATGATTTGTCAGTGGAGCAGAGGTGTACAGTACAGCGACGGGTGGAAGTAAGTGCAGGTGTGATTCAGCGAGAGGGAAGAGTAAACATCAGAAAGCCCAGACTAGAGTGGA
Source organism: Coryphaenoides rupestris (assembly GCA_002895965.2). Lineage (NCBI taxonomy): Eukaryota > Metazoa > Chordata > Actinopteri > Gadiformes > Macrouridae > Coryphaenoides > Coryphaenoides rupestris. Next base: position 30,732 of record PIJE02002991.1, on the reverse strand, counting down.
AGTCTTTAGGGTATGGCAGACCGGCAGCCGGAGCACCTGTGACTAACTCCATGACTCACCACTCTGTTTTGTGGTTCCTTGAGTATTTCCCCTTCTGGGCTTGTAGTTTATGTTAGCGTTTCTGTGGGAACAAGGTTCAACCGAGGCCTGTATCCTTGGTTACCCCTCCTTCTCCTTCTCCTTCTCCTTCTTCTTCTTCCTCTTCCCGCCCCTCCGGCCTGCAGGGCATGGCCTTCACCCTGGAGGAGCGCCTGCAGCTGGGCATCCACGGCCTGCTGCCACCCTGCTTCCTGTCGCAGGATGTCCAGGTGCTGCGCGTCATGAGGAGCTATGAGACACGGAGCAACCCCCTGGACAAGTGAGCTGCTCCACCCGCCAGCACCACCCACCACCACATGCACCCCCATCACCCCATCACATCGATGCAGTTCAGAAAAGTCGGCGGTGGTAGTGCCGTGGTTGAGGGGTGGCAGTAGCATTCGGCCTCATGATTACCCTAATGCAGTGATTTTCAACCACTGTGCACACTGCTACAATGTGTCATTTTGTAACATTTTTGGTTGGTGGTGTGCCGCAGGATTTTTTTTCATGTAAAAAATGTGCCTTGGCTCAAAAAAGGTTGAAAAACACTGCCCTAATGGACTTCACCTGGTGCCAGGTGAAGTTGGGCATGAAGTGGCCTCGATCTCCTCCCTCTGTCTCTTTCTCATTTTGACATTACCCGCACACACACACACACTCCCACCTCACAGATCCGTTTCTCCCTTCCCTTGACTTTAATTTAGATATTTTGACTTTGGAATAAATGCAACTTTGATTGCAACCCATCTGTGTTTGCCTTGTTTTATGTTGTGACTAGAACCGGTCGTAGCAATATACATGTTATGCGCAGTTTCGAGCGGTCATCTATTGTGGCTGGAGTTCAGGTTCAGGTTCTGGATTGTCTGTAGCAAAGCAGCGAGCTCGGGAATCAATGTGACACAAGGCAGTATCACCAGGAATGATTAAAAGTTTATTTACATACACAGAGCATATATACAGTTTGCATGGGAGAAAGAAGCATTTACATATAGACACAACAGACATAGAAACGCCTCCAAGACAGCCATTCAGGGAGCAGGGACAACAAGGCCGTCCATGGAGACCCTTCCGTCCCCACACCCCAGACAGCCAATCCGGAGACGCCAGGACCCCAGGCCCCACGTGGGGATGTAACAGACAGACAGACAAACAGTTAACTTGAAGCACGGATATCATGGCCTCCCGTGCCACACAAAGAGGTGCAGAGACTGCAAGGTCTCACGTTGAGCCCTTGCGTGGGACCGCCAGTCCAGATAGAAGACGCAACC
>PIJE02002991.1:8337-21788 GCA_002895965.2 Coryphaenoides rupestris | reverse complement strand
GAAACAAAGAATACATAAAGACCAACAAAATAATTCAAACTTAGGTGACATATGGTAAGAGATGAAAGAAAGTACATACATAGATTTCTAGTTTTTATGGAGCTTTTTTGTATTCTGATTTCTAAATATTGTTCAAATACTTAATTGAAACTGTATGTGAAATTTTGCAAGTACTAAAGCCAAATTCCAACAGGCTACTAGACTAGTAGGTATACAAAGGATTGCATCATCCACTGAGATCGATTCATTCTGATATCATTTACCATTTTTGAAATTATTCTATGGTTTTTTATCTAATTATATGCAGAAACAATTATATTCCTCCAATGTCAGAATTACTTAAGAATGAATTACTCATGAACCTGATCATATGTCGTTTGGTCCATTACTTTAAATGTTGTTTGATGCCTCGTAATATAATTATCATCTCGAGGCTGTCTTGGCACCATAGTGACAGGTTAGTAACTTCCTCTAGGTAGGACTTCTCATTGTTACCGGAGATCAGGCCCACCACCACTGTGTCATCCACAAACTTGACAATGGTGTTGGAGCTGGACCTGGCCACACAGTCATGTGTGTACAGGGAGTAGAGTAGGGGGCTGAGGATGCAACCCTGGGGGATCCTGTTTTCAGGGTGAGGGGTCTGGATGTGTGTTTGCCCATCCTGACGACCTGGGGCCTGGTGGTTAGGATCCAGGCGCAGGGAGGTGTTGAGACCCAGCTGAATCAGCTTGTTAGTTAATCTACTTGGAACTATGGTGTTGAAAGCGGAGCTAAAGTCAATAAACAACAGGGAGACAGCATCGTCTGTGGATTTGTTTGGACGGTAGGCAAACTGCAGCGGGTCCATGGAGGGAGGTAAGAAGGCGCAGATGTAGGCCTTGATCAGCCTCTCAAAGCATTTCATGACCACCGAGGTGAGGGCCACTGGTTGGTAGTCATTCAGGCATGTTGGAGAGGCAGTCTTGGGCACAGGGACAATAGTGGACCACTTGAAGCAGGCTGGGACCACGGCCAGGGAGAGGTTGAATATTGTGGTGAACACTGGAGCTAGCTGTTGAGCACAGAGCTTTAGTACTCTTCCAGATATGCCGTCAGAACCTGCAGCTTTCCTGGTGTTCACACTCATCAGAGCCCTCCTCACATTGTGCTCGGTCACAGAGAGAGTGTGCTCGTCCCTAGCAATGGAACTCACTTTAGCTACCGTTCCGCTAGCAGTGTTGTTGCTAGCCTCGAACCACGCATAGAATGAGTTCAGATCGTCCGCGAGGGAGGTGTCGGCACTTACAGTTAAGGGGGTTCTGCCCCAGCAGTCCGTGATAGTCCGTAGCCCCTGCCATAGGCGTCTGCGACTCCATTCTGTCTCTGTACCACCTCTTTGTGTCCTTCACCTTCGCTTTGTATTTGTCCATGCGGCCGGATACAAGGCTGGAGTTGTACCATGCCGTAGCCCGGGTGACAAGGCATGGGGAGTTACGGTAAAGCACAGCAAGGTCAGTACACTAACGGCCACGTTCACCGGGACAGGCCTCTCGCGCGGTCGCGCGGCCATCGCGATGACCATCGGGATTCCCCGACGGTGGATGTCTTTTGAATTTAGACGGAAAGTATCGCATTTAAGCGTGGGGATGATGGGGGGGTCCACTAGCATTGCTATGAAGCTCATAACCATGTCCATGAACTCGCTGATGTCACTGGAGCTGGATCGGAACATTTCCCAGTCAAAGTCGCTCATGGCGTCCCGAATCAATTGGCTCTGCTCACACCGATCCAATTGTTGGCTCAGGACCCACACACGCTTTACATTTCCCCTAGCGCGGTCACGACTCTCGCCTCCGCGTCTACGACTTATCCTATTGTTCCGCGCAATGACTCTTGGCAGCAGGCAAAACTGGCGGCATGGTCCACTAGCCTAAGCGCTAGCGCCTGGACGAACCACAGTGCTCTCTATCGAGCCTCCTCTGTTGAACTCTGCGAGGCTCGGGGAGGTGGTGAGCTTCAAGTGATTTGCACCACAAAGTCTACCTGTTCTTCTCCACCCTGGGTAGAGCGTCTGCTCTCGTTTGGTCCGCGCGTGGCGGCGCCGCTGGTTTTCGTTTTGGCCTCGGCCAAAACACACAATCTTCACAATGGTGTCTGACAGATTATGTGTTGTAAGCGAGCCGAGTGGCTTTTCTTTCCAGAAACATCCCGGGCCAAAAAACAAAATCGAAGAGGATCAACAAAACTCATAAAGCTTGTTACTAGTGCGCGCATCAACTCGTCCGGTGTGTGCGTCAGATCGAATTGCCCTTCGATGACAGATAAACGCAAGCTATGTCATGCCTAAGACTTATTTACCAGAGGACGTGTGACAGTTAGACATTGCACAGGGACACTGTTGGAATCGAATCCTCGCCCTAATATTATCTAACCTATTTTCCAGGGACTGGACATTAGCTAGAAGGATGCTGGGCAGAGGTGGGCTTGGACTCTCAGTCTGTGCCGAACCCCGATTCGTTTCCCTCTGTGTTTCCTTCTTTGTTTCCCTGGAGAGGCCTCGCCACTGTTGTTGTTGTAGCTTGCACGTACTATCTCCGACGGTCATTCGGGATCGATGCAAAAAGTATCCCAGAACCAAAGTTAATGTCCAGAAGTGTATCTCGCTTGTATGTTGTTAGTGCCGATACATTTGTGCAAAAGAAGATGCTGAATAAAATACAAATACAAATAAAAAACACACAATCTAGACACGGCCACGCCATACTAGAGCCGAGAAGAGGGCCCTCTGAACCGACTGAAAGGTAGAGTAGGCACCTACTGACCCATAGCTATGGGGCTGATAACCACGTCCATAACGGTTGAAGTCACTCACTCTGTGTTCTTTCTCAAGGTTTCTTCCTTGATAATTAAGAGAGCTTTCTAGCCTAGATATTGCCATTGGAATATGGTTGTTTGCCTTCCACATATTAATGAATTAAGGCCATAGCAACCATAGCAGCCTAGACTCAACAAGACTCATTATTTTTGTACAAATATTTATGCAGTTATATTTGATGGATGCTTTTGAGTTGGGTCATCAATGAATCTAGGCAATATGGCAGTTTTTCAAATTATCACTGTATTCTGTATAAGAATATAACATTAATTGTTTGCCAAAGAGCACTACAAACCATTGGTGTGGGTGCATATAATGCACCAATCAGACTAATGTATAGTATGCTGAAGACATTGGCATGTTTCACATCATTAAAGTGTTCTTTTTACCCTAGTTGTTGTTCATGCTTCCTACTTGCTAAACCTGTAGAGCAGCCAATCGTTAATGTAGGTGTGGGAAAATGCTAACTCCAGATTTTCCTGTCCTTGGCTTGGCTATGCGCAGGACACAAATGTTATCTTGCATGTTTTGTGGTGTGGGGGAACCAGAGCACCCAGAGGAAACCCACATGGACACTGGGAGAACAAACACTACATGGGCCCTTCCTCCTGGTGGCAGTGGTCAGCCTCAAACCCAGCACACTCTTGCTGACCACCGAATAAGGTGCAAATAATTAGCATACATTTGTTGAAATAAGTCAGACTTATTTCAACGAATGAGTACTGGTCACGAACACTCTACTTCCTTCGAACACAAAAAGCTGGTCTGACACGAATTTTCACAACGAATCTGAGTCATTCGAGAGGCAGTGTAGTCGACGATGGGATGTCTTCTGTCTGGCTGGGTACGGGGACAACCTAGCCAGGACTTTATCTAGTGGAGGTTATATCAGTGTGAATGCTGTGTGATGAGGAATATCTTGGTATTGGTCTCGCGGTGCGTCTCCTCCGCAGGACACCTATGAGCATCTACGGCGACTAAAATCCCTCGAAAGGTTCCTGACGGAATATCTAAAATATAATAAAATATTTTAATAAACATAATATTATCGTGAATTTGTTATTTTCAAATGGTGCGTCAGATCTTGTGATAGTACGCTCTGCCAGAGAATGCACACCTATCAGAGCAAGCTCTCGACATGAGGCGACCTGGCGCATTCACAGAGTGCACCGAAGGACAGACCAACGCAGCGCTCACATGCCGCACCTGCGTTAGAGGAACATGAGTGCGATTTAAGCTGGTGTAGTGGAGTAGTGAAAGATGATGAGAGAGTTAGCAACCAAGTGTTATTGCCCCCTTATAAGTTAGTCATCGACGGCATGCGATCCTCTATGCATATCCAGTAATAGGTCTTAGTTGTGGATAATGTGCGCTGAGCGCGGAATCCCACGCTGTGTGTGTGTGGTGTTTGCTGCGTCGTCCGAGTCGGGGCGCGCCGGGTAGCTAGTGTGTGTGTGTGTGTGTGTGTGTTTGTGTGGCGTAGGAAGATCGTTTTCCGTATCGGTGTGGGGTGTGTGTGTGTGTGTGTGTGTGTGTGTGTGTGTGTGGGGAAGATCAAGGGTAACCCCAGACCATAGAGGAGGTCAGTGCTGTGACAAGAGTCTCTCCTCGCAACAGGGCTGCAGGAATGTTCTCAGGGCCTAGGCCAGGGGAAGTCTGCTACTCTGGGACAATTGGACAAGAGTTAATATTGGCGCTGCAGGTCAAAGGTTAAATGCCTGTAGGTCACAGGATGGAGGGACGGATGCAACCAGACACAAACCAGACATAGCCAGGGTGGTATGGTGTGAGGGTGGTATAAAGGTATATAGGTATATAGGTATATATATATATATATATATATATATACACTGTATGTGGTGTGAGATAGTTGATCAATTTCAATACAATAAAAATCAAATGAATCTAAAATCTATTGAATTATTGGGTTGCTTGGGAATGCAGCCCAAAGTGGGTGGTAAACTCCATCTAAGGCTAAATACTGGCACGAGACCGATAGTGTAAGACCTTTTCACATTCTCTTTTTTTCAGATAGTTCAGATAGCAAGTAATCCAACAATTAGTTTCTATAATTAATTTAATTGAATTTATTTCATTATTTTTCCAAAGTGTTCCTGGTATTACCTATAGAGCTTTGGGCATGCCTCCTGTTCATTCATTCACTTTTGTTTTGATCTTGGTGCCTGGTGTGTGGTTGTTGAGAATGTGTTTTAAGATGCATTGTCCACATAACTAGAAGTCTGTGAACTTCTGCCCGGGGGACTCAACCCGGCGGGTTACGGTACGGCGGCTCGGTGTCGTGAGGATCGTCTAGTCGGCGACCCCCGCCCGAGCCGGCTCCGGCCCCCGTCGGGCGCATTTCCTCCGCGGCGGTGCGCCGCGACCGGCTCTGGGTCGGCTTGGAAGGGTTCGGGGGCAAAGGTGGCCGGCGGCTTCGGCCGGCGGCTTTACAGAGCCCCCTCGCTCCGACCTCGCCGCTTCCCGGGGCCGCGGACGCAGTACCTCGCTGCGCCTTCCTCCCCACCCCCCCTTCACTGGGGGGGAGGGAGGACGGAGCCCCCTCGCCCCCGGCGTGACTGTCAAACGGGACGGACTGTCCTCAGTGCGTCCCAACCGCGTCGCGCCGTGGGCGTCTGTTTCTCTCTGTGGTAAGTGTGTGTGTGTTGTGTGTGTTGTGTGTGTGTTTTGTGTGTGAGTGTGGTTGTGTGTGTGTGTGTGTGTGTGTGTGTTGTGTTGTGTGTGTGTGTGTGTGTGTGTTGTGTTGTGTGTGTGCGGTTTGTGGTGTGTTTTTTGTGTGTGTGTGTGTGTGTGTGGTGTCGTGTGCTATCCTCTCTCCTCCACGTTCTTGGAGGTAATACCGGATGACCTAGAGGATGTTCTAGAGCGCCTGATGTGTGTGTGATGATGCCTGGCCTGTGGTAGCGATGTGGTCTAGAGTGGGTGCCTTACGGAATCCCTCTTGGTCGCATAGTGGAGAAGTGTAGGGCCTGGGGCTGTGGTTTTGTGTTTGTGTTGTCGCGCTCTGGGCCGAGGTGGGATCCCGGCCCCCCGGGGCTCGGGCGCACCACCGGCCCGCCTCCGCCCGTTCCTACGGGGAGGTGGAGCTTGAGCGCGTGCGATAGTACCCGAAAGATGGTGAACTATGCCTGGGCAGGGCGAAGCCAGAGGAAACTCTGGTGGAGGCCCGTAGCGGTCCTGACGTGCAAATCGGTCGTCCGACCTGGGCATAGGGGCGAAAGACTAATCGAACCATCTAGTAGCTGGTTCCCTCCGAAGTTTCCCTCAGGATAGCTGGCGCTCGATACTCGCAGTTTTATCTGGTCGAATGACGTTGCCATGTCGGGTCTGGATTCTCTCTGGCTAGTAGGTGGTGGTGCTAAAGATGCTTAATATGTGATAATACCATCTAGTAGGCTTGTGTCTCCTCTCGAAGTCTTCCCTCATGATGTAGTCTTGTGTGTTTGTGTGTGCTGGCTCTTGTTATCTCTTGTGCAGTTTGTAATCTTGGTAAAGCGTATAGTGATAGATGGTACCTTGTGGTGGGCTCTCGAAACGTATTCTCATAGACCTTATTCTTCATACTTGTTGAAATGTGGTTAATGGATGCCTCTGCTCGACTTGGCTTGGTAGCAGTGGGTGGTGGATGATTTGCTGTTGTTTTGTTGTGCCAGGTGGCCACTTTTTTGGGTTATTAGCTCAGATACTGGGCTGGCTGTCGTGGGTATGTGAATTGCCGAACGCCGTGTGTTTATAGTTTTGCTTGGCGCCTCGTGTGTGTGATTGGTGCGACGCTCATCAGACCTGTTTTGTTCCCAGAAATAGTGTTGTTGGTGTTTTGATATTGACAGTTTGTTGCAGACGTCTGTTGTGCATAGGTGATATCGGAATTGTTGAGTTGTGTTGGTTCTCGCTGTATTAGGAGTGGTGTAACAACTTCGATAGCCTGGCAATGTTCAATCGTATGCCCTGTAAAATGTAGTTTGGCTCGGCTGGAGTCGTTGTCTGGGCCCTGATATCTGTTGCCGGCCGTTCTTGGCTTGTGTTTTGTGATTGCTGCGCATTCGTTGTAGATGGCCACTGGTTGGCTTGCGCTCTTGGTCTGGATTGAGTGTAGGTGTAGGGCCTGCGCGCTGTGGTGAGGCATGCGGAATAAGTCGTTTTTTAGGGCGTTGGTCTGCTTCTGTCCGGGGTGGTAGCCGCCTTGGTGGCTGTTTGTGCATATGCTTGTGTTGTGTGTTGATGTTGTGTGTGAGTTTGTTTTAGTTTGGCATATATTTGCATATGACTGAGAACTTTTTTGATTGAGGTGCTCGATATTGGGAGTGAAAGGGGTTTCATTGATGACATAGCAGTGTTTGGAATCTAGTTGGTGTCTAGTCTTGTGTTGTTGTGATTTGTGGTGTTGTTGTAAGTGTTCCTGGTATTACCTATAGAGCTTTGGGCATGCCTCCTGTTCATTCATTCACTTTTGTTTTGATCTTGGTGCCTGGTGTGTGGTTGTTGAGAATGTGTTTTAAGATGCATTGTCCACATAACTAGAAGTCTGTGAACTTCTGCCCTCCTTTTCTCTCTCCGCCCCCTCCCCCATCCCACTCCCCTTCCTCCCTGCACTGGTTTCAGATTACTGTGGGAGGCAGGAATGTATGAATAGACACCCCTTAACAGGCATGTACACACACACACACACACACACACACACACACAGATTCACAACAGTGAGAAAACACACACTACATGCACCCCACCTCACCTGGTTCAAACAGTGCGCCCCTGTCAGCGCGGTGACGACTTCTGCGTGTGTTCTCCTTATAATAGAGTAAGCGGGATAAAGTGCAAAGACCGCCCCACCAATGGGAGATAGAGAGTGTTTACGCCCCCGATACAACGACAAAGAGAGTGTGTCTTCCTTTGTTCGCTTGCGTATAGACGCGCGTTTATCCTTGCAAATTCTTGGCGACAAACGTTGCACTTGGATGCCAGACTCGTGTTGGTCAATCCACAAAAAATCCTAACTGTCAGCGTTTACTTTTCAGTCTTGCACCCTTCGAATTGATACTCTTTAACCCGCTGTTTCTATATGTGCTAATTTGTTTTGTATGTGTTATTTCTTGTATGTAAGGTTCATCAGGATCTGAGCGCAATGAATCCTGTGAAATAGCACAGAAGTGGCATGCCACCAGCACGAGATCGTACGCGAAGGGCGAAGATGTTTAATCTGAACCTAACTATGCGCATGACATAGGAAAAACGCAAATCCCGACCCTCCTAAGGCGTAAGTCCCTAGTGGTCTAATCATCACTCCGTTAACACTTCTTGACGACACATAAGGAGTGGTGGCTTCTAATGGCTTGGGCAATCACGCATCCCCGTGATTGTCACAGGGGCAGGGAGTGCGAAGCGGTAAATGGTCGTCGCACACTTAAATAGAAGTGGAAACCAATACGATTTGGCCGCCAGTAACGTGGGGGTGAGGTTTGCACAGGACTGCTTCTGTCGTCACACTACAATATTCCGTCCATCTTCTCACTTTCTACTTCGGAAGCTAGTTCCTAGTTCTACTTCTTACTAGAGCGGTACCGGGAGGGAGTAAGTTGCATTTCTGGTGAATGTTTGTGTACTATAGATTTTTGTAACAGGCGGCGCTTTTTCGCTTCGGGCAGTTGGTATATCAATTAGACTTTTTAGGTAGAGAGCGGGCTGATGCGCTGGGCAAGAGGTCGCTCCCCCGAAAAGTGGGGACTCCAGCGCGTCAACGGGAGCAGGCTATCGCAACGATCTGTGAGAAAGGGACTGCAATGGATGCAATTCTCAATATACCAGAGAACAAGAAGAAAACCTATTTCAGCGCCAGTGAGATGTATACTTTCTCACAGCACAATGTCCAGGCCAAAAGGCATGTTTGCTGTTTTACCGAAATGAAAAATTTGAAAAAAAGACGACAAATGTTTTTAATAGACTGGGGTCCTCGCGCTACTTTTTTGTGCGTAAATGGAGTTGGTGTAAAAAAATGTTGCTGCACAACCTAGTTTCAAAAAGCTTTGACAGAGTGTAGAGCAGGCAGAAGAGTATATACGTATGTATGTGAAAATAATATATAATACATCTACACTATATGGCCAACAGTCAGTGGAAACCTGACCATCACACCTATATGAGCTTGTTGGACATCCCAATCTAAAACCATGGGCATTAATATGGAGTTGGACCCCCCTTTGCGGCTATGACAGCTGCCACTCTTCTGGGAAGGCTTTCCACAAGATTTTGGAGTGTGTCTGTGGGAATTTGTGCCCATTCAGCCAAAAGAGCATTTGTGAGGTCAGGCACTGATGTTGGACGAGAAGGCCTGGCTCGCAATCGGCGTTCTAATTCCTCCCAAAGGTGTTCAATGGGGTTGAGGTCAGGGCTCTGTGCAGGCCAATCGAGTTCCTCCACACCAAACTCGTCTAACCATGTCTTTATGGACCTTGCTTTGTGCACAGGGGCACAGTCATGCTGGAACAGCAAAGGGCCTTCCCCAAACTGTTGCCACAAAGTTGGAAGCGCCCAATTGGCTAAGATGTCTTCATATCCTGTAGCATTAAGCATACCCTTCACTGGAACTAAGGGGCCTAGCCCAAACCCTGAGAAACAGCCCCAGACCATTATCCCTCCTCCACCAAACTTTACAGTCGGCACTATGCATTCCGGAAGGTAACGTTCTCCTGGCATCCGCCAAACCCAGATTCGTCCATCAGACTGCCTGATAGTGAAGTGTGATTCATCACTCCAAATAACACGTTTCCACTGCTCCAAAGTCCAGTTGCGGCGTGCTTTACACCACTCCAACCGACGCTTGGCATTGCGCATGGTGATGTGAGGCTTGTGTGCAGCTGATCGGCCATGGAAACCCATTCCATGAAGCTCCCGACGCACAGTTCTTGTGCTGATGGTGCTTCCAGAGGCAGTTTGGTACTCAGTAGTGAGCGATACAGTAGATGATAGGCGATTTTTACGTGCTACGCGCTGGTCTACCACTTGGTGGCTGAGCTGTTGTTGCTCCTAGGCGCTTCCACTTCACAACAATAGCACTTACGGTTGACCGGGGCACATCTAGCAGGGCAGAAATTTCACGAACTGACTTGTGGCAAAGATGGCATCCTATGCAGATTTGTCGGCTGCACATCCATGATGCGAATTTCCCCAATAGAGCACATCCCAAAGGTGCTCTATTGGATTGAGATCTGGTGATTGTGGAGGCCATTTGAGTATCGTGAACTCATTGTCATGTTCAAGAAACCAGTTTGAGATTATTTTAGCTTTGTGACATGGTGCGTTATCCTGCTGAAAGTAGCCATCAGAAGATGGGTACACTGTGGTCATAAAGGGATGGACATGGTTCGCAACAATACTCAGGTAGGCTGTGTCGTTTAAACGATGCTCAATTGGTACTAAGGGGCCCAAAGTGAGCCGGTGCGAATTGTAGCCTCAGTTTCCTGTTCTTAGCTGACAGGAGTGGCACCCGGTGTGGTCTTCTGCTGCTGTAGCCCATCTGCTTCAAGGTTCGACGTGTTGTGCGTTCAGAAATGCTCTTCTGCATACCTCGGTTGTAGCGAGTGGTTATTTGAGTTGCTGTTGCCTTTCTATCAGCTCCAACCAGTCTGGCCATTCTCCTCTGACCTCTGGCATCAACAAGGCATTTTCGTCCAGAGAACTGCCGCTCACTGGATATTTCTCTCTCTGTAAACCTTAGACATGGTTGTGCGTGAAAATCCCAGTAGATCAGCGGTTGCTGAAATACTCAGACCAGCCCGTCTGGCACCAACAACCATGCCACGTTCAAAGTCACTGAAATTACCTTTCTTCCCCATTCTGATGCTCGGTTTGAACATGTCTACATGCCTAAATGCATTGAGTTGCTGCCATGTGATTGGCTGATTAGATGTTTGCGTTAATGAGCAGTTGAACAGGTGTACCTAATAAAGTGGCCGGTGAGTGTATATATACACTATATAACTTAAATAACCACTCGTTACAACCGAGGTATGCAGAAGAGCATTTCTGAACGGACAACATGTTGAAGCAGATGGGCTACAGCAGCAGAAGATCACACCGGGTGCCGCTCCTGTCAGCTAAGAACAGGAAACTGAGGCTACAATTCGCACAGGCTCACCAAAAGCTCAAATCATCTCAAACTGGTTTCTTGAACATGACAATGAGTTCACTATACTCAAATGGCCTCCACAATCACCAGATCTCAATCCAATAGAGCACCTTTGGGATGTGGAGGAACGGGAGATTCGCATCATGGATGTGCAGCCGACAAATCTACAGCAACTGCGTGATGCTATCATGTCAATATGGACCAAAATCTCTGAGGAATGTTTCCAGCACCTTGTTGAATCTATGCCATGAAGAATTAAGGCAGTTCTGAAGGCAAAAGGGGGTCCAACGCGGTACTAGCAAGGTGTCCCTAATAAAGTGGCCTGTGAGTGTATATATCTGTGGCCCCTCCCAGGTACATCCTGCTGATGACGCTGCAGGACAGGAACGAGAAGCTGTTCTACCGCCTGCTGACCTCTGACATCGAGGAGTTCATGCCCATCGTTTACACGCCCGGCATTCCGCAGGCCACGGTGGGAGCCCCTGTTTACCGTACCACACAGAACAGAACACAGAACATGTGTCCAGAACATCAGACACCCTCCTTATGTACTCACTGTTGTATTCGGTGTCATTACAGACTTGAATAAATCGATGCAATGCTTTGTTGAATTGCTGAGTGTAGCGATAACAAACAAAGCTAAACTTTGTTTAAAACCTTCCCTAAAACCTGTATTTTATCATGAGTTCAGTTTTGTTATTTTAAAACTAGTATTTATCTTTATGGTTATTATTAAGTATTACTACAACCTTTTTTACAGAGGACTCTTTATCACGATACACGATAAAGGTCACATCGCCACCGTGCTCAACTCATGGTCTGAAGAAAATATCAAGGTACCCACACAGCCCCGGCCCACACAACACCACCTCCACCACCTCCACCAGCACCACCCCGACCACTACCTCCACCACCTACACCACCACCATCCACCACAACAAACAAATCCTATAATTTGTACATGTTGATGAAATGTTTTGATGTTTTATTACATTTACATTTATTAATGCACACCCTTATACACACATATACAATCAGATCAAATTGTATATCTAACAGTCAGATTTACAATCCAACTATGTTTCGGTCCCCACAATCTGCTTTCTTTATCTGTCTCCTAGGTGTTTATCTGTTTTTGTATTTCTGTATACCTTGTATTTCTATATATCATGTATTTCTATATATGTGTTTCTATACACATTGTATTTCTATATACCTTGTATTTCTATATATCTATGTACCTTGTATTTCTATATACCTTGTATTTCTATATACCTTGTATTTCTATATATCTGTATTTCTATATACCTACCTTGGTGCCTCCGTCCAGGCTATCGTGGTGACGGACGGTGAGCGTATCCTGGGTCTGGGGGACCTGGGTGCCTACGGGATGGGCATCCCCGTGGGCAAGCTGGCCCTGTACACTGCCTGCGGGGGGGTCAAGCCTCAGCAGTGCCTCCCGGTGGTCCTGGACGTGGGCACGGACAACCAGGTACTCATGCTCAGTGGATCCCTGGGTCCAGACCCTGATTCTGGCTCCAGAGCCTGGTACCAGACCCTGGTTCCACCCTCCACATCTGAACCCTGGTTCCAGACCCTGGTTCTAGAGCCTGTATTCAGACCCTGGTTCAAGACCCTGCATCTCGACCCCTGGTTCCAGACCCTGGATCTAGACCCTGCTTCTGGATCCAGATCCAGATCCAGGTTCCTGACCTTGGTTCTAGACCCTGGTTCCTGACCCTGGATCTAGACCCTGCTTCTGGATCCAGATCCTGGTGACTGTGACTGAGTGACTGTTTTTGTCTTTCTTGAGGCTTTCTTGTCCTGCGAGGCTGTTTTATTGACACAACAGCCGTGTTGCCTGTTGTGCTAACCCTAACCTCCAGAGCAAAACCACCAGCACCAGGAGACGGGTCGAGTAGAAGTTACTGTAAAGGTTAGGAGGAGACTGGAGACACTTCTTTAGTGAATCAAGAAAGACACGTTTCAGGAAGGTTTTAAGTCAAGTCAATTTAATTTGTATATCCATCCATCCATCCATCCATTTTCGTCCGCTTATCCGGGGTCGGGTCGCGGTGGCAGCCGGCTAAGCAGGGCCCCCCAGGCTTCCTTCTCCCCAGCCACACTCTCTAGTTCCTCCTGGGGGGTCCCGAGGCGTTCCCAGGCCAGACGAGATATGTAATCCCTCCAGCGAGTTCTGGGTCTTCCCCGGGGTCTCCTCCCAGTTGGACGTGCCCGGAAAACCTCCAAAGGGAGGCGCCCGGGGGGCATCCTAATCAGATGCCCGAACCACCTCAGCTGACTCCTTTCGATGCGGAGGAGCAGCAGCTCTACTCCGAGCTCCCTCCGGATGTCTGAGCTCCTCACCCTATCGCTAAGGCTGAGCCCAGCCACCCTGCGGAGGAAACTCATTTCGGCCGCTTGTATCCGCGATCTCATTCTTTCGGTCACTAC
>PIJE02002990.1:33986-38986 GCA_002895965.2 Coryphaenoides rupestris | reverse complement strand
AGGGGGGGGGGGGGGGTCAGTGTCGGGGTAGAGCTGATGTCTTTAAGCACCTGAGCTCCTCGTTGTTCGGTTCAGACGACGGCAGCGGGTTTAGGAGAGCTGATCTCTGGCAATCCTGTGGCCAGACACCAATGCAACGCCGCTGTGCTGTGTGGAGGGAGGGGCTACGGGAGCTCCTAATTATGAATCATGTGACCGTCTGACAGTTTTGTTCGTTAAAGTGTTGTTCATTAGAGAGAGGAGTGTGTGTGTGTGTGTGTGTGTGTGTGTATTGAGAGTGGTTCGAGAGAGAGAGCAAGCAGCAAAAGGAAGAGGAAAAGACAGAGTAAATAGAGAGAGAGATAAGGTGGAGAGGAAAAGAGAAAAGAGAAAGAGAGAGAGTAGAGAGAGAGAGAGAGAGAGAGAGAGCGAGAGAGAGAGAGAGAGGAAGAGAGAGAGGATGAAGAGAGAGGAAGAGAGAGAGGAAGAGAGAGAGGGGAAAAGAGCAATAGAGAAAGAAAGAGAGAGAGAGAGAGAGCACAAAGAGAACAAGGATCAGGTGTAAGAAGAAGGTGAAGTGAAATAAATGTAAGTTCAGCGGCGGCTGGGACCGAAAAGAAAAGACAGCAATAAGGATGGGAGGAAGAACAGGAAGTGTGAGATAAAGAGCGGGAAAAAATCTGGGACTGAGCAAGATGGAGAGGGATGGAAGAGGAGAGAGAGAGAGAGAGACAGGGCTTTGCAGAGCACATCAAAGTCAGACATGCTTAAACTTCCTGGAGCAGAGCGAGAGAGCCACAGAGGGTAAGAGAGGCAGAGAGCCAGAGAGAGAGAGAGAGAGAGAGAGAGAGAGAGAGAGAGAGAGAAGAGAGAGAGAGAGAGAGAGACCGAGAGATGAAGAGGGGAGAAATGGGTGGGTGGGCAGGCATGTCACCTCTCATCTCGCCACTTTTGTCATCAGACAAGCCTCTCGCTCGCTCTCTCTTTCTCTCTCTCTCTGTTTCAAGCTTTCTTTATCTCTCTCTATCTCTCTCTCTCTTCATTCATCTCTCTTGTGTCTCGATAGAAAGCTGTCATGCATGTGTTGTACATTTCTATGTGCGTGTTTTTCTATTTTCCCTGTGTGCTTGTTCTATGTGTGAATGTTACCGATGAGAGCGTGCATGTATGTGTGCGCGCGCGTGTGTGTGTGTGTGTGTGTGTGTGTGTGTGTGCGCACGTGTCAGTGTGGCCTTTTGCCCATAACAGCCCATTACACAACCCCAATTTTGAAGCTCTCTCTCTCTCTCTCTCTCTGCCTGCTTCTCTTTGGTCAATCAGGTGTGTTGGAGTGTAATGGCAGAAGAAGCCCTTCAGGGGATACATGGGGAGGGTGGGTGGTAGCAGTAGTGGTGCTGCGCTGCTGCTGCTGCTACAGGTGTGTGTGGGGCGTTAGAAGTGCGGCTCCACTCTAATGGCGAGAGTCATTATCAGCCCCCTCCTCCCCACCGCCACGATGAGGCTACATGCACCACCACCGCATTACCAAGACCTCACAACTCCTCCCGACGTCTCCCGCTCTTGACCTGAATCGCGAGACCACAAAGGCAAATAGATTTCTCACACACACACACGCACGCACACACACGCACACACACACACACACACACACACACACAGGCACGCACACACACAGGCACGCATGCGGCCGCTGTTGCAAAATGCATCAAGAGAAATCGCCGTTCCTCCAAACGAAGACCGCGACCGGAGAAGAAAGACTCCTCCATTCTCTCTGCGTTTGTACGAAGGCGGAGATCAGAAGGATATCTGTGTGTGTGAGTGGGCTTTTTTTTGTGTGGAAAATGTACCCATGATCCTCCTGGTTCACACAGCGTACAAACCTCCTCCCTGCACCCCCCCCCCCCCCCCCCCCCCCCCCCACCCCCCACCCAACCCGCCGACTGCAAGCGGGAGAAAGCTTGCAGTTTCCGAACTCTTGTAACCTAACCGCATTTCATCTCCTGCGAGACCCCCCACCACAAGCACCACCACCTGCCAACCACCACCCACCCTCCCAACCACCACCCACCCTCCCTACCACCAGCACCACCAGCATCGCCGTCGCTCCCAAAACCTCCCCACTGGATGTTCCTCCTCCTCCTCGTCCATCCATCTTAATGTTGAAAACACCTGCTCCATTGTCTCCTCCTCTTTAACGAGTGTGTGTGGAATCCGACAGGATAACTAGGGGTCTGGGGAGCGGGAAGAACCAGGGGCGGGGGTGGGGGAGACCGGCCAACCGGCCACAGACAAGTTCTCTTAAAGCAGCGAAGAAGAAGAAGAGGAAGTAGATACCGGCCCAGCAGCTACCCCCAGACTCTAATCCATGCTCTTGGTCTCTTGTTACGAGCTACACGCTTTCCCCTTCTTCCCTGTGGGAATTAATCCCTCCCCATTATCCCCTGCACCCAGCATGTGGTGGTCGGCGGCGGTGTCAGTGTGTCCCACCCAAAGACAAAGAGATTCATCGGATGGAACGTCTGGTCTGATCCTGAAGCCCCGCTGGTTTATTTATCAAGGAGACACCGTCTGGCCCCTCCCCCCGTTAGCCTCGGTGCCGGTCAGGTAAAGGTCATCAAAGGGTCGAGCCGGATTGGCTCTTTAAGCGTTCGGTGCTCCGGCGTAACGAAGCAACAAAAGGCTGGCCTTCGTAGCCCACCGATCAATAGCGCTGCCCAATCAATAGCAAATGAGCTTTTCTCCGAGATCCCCCTCCCCCCACGCTGGCCTGCTGGAGGCGGGGAGGAACATAACTACGGCGCCGAGACGGTTTACAGAAGAAGAACAAAGAAGAAGAAGAATCTGCAAATTGCCGGCGGAATCTTCAGCGGTGGCGATCTGAGGCCCCCGTCAGACTCACCGTAGACCAGGAGGCTGTAGTGGTCCCCGGCCAAGCCGTAGTCGTTCTGGGCCTGGCAGAGGTATGTGCCGTTGTGTGATTGGCTGAGGCGGGATATTTGCAGGGTGGGGCCGGAGATCTCCGCCCTCTCGGGCAACGTCTCATTGATCCTCGACCACTGAATGTCCCTGGGCCTGGTGAAGAGACACAGAGACACAGAGAGATAATGGAATTCAGGAAGAGAGAGAGAGCGAGATAGCAAGAGAGAGAGAGAGAGAGAGAGAGAGAGAGAGAGAGAGAGATAGAGAGAGAGAGAGTGAAACAAAAGGATATTGTGTGAGAATAAAAAGAGAGGAAATAAATACAGTAAAGGCCATAGCATCTGTTAGACTGTCAACATTAATTTTTTAACACAAAACCCCCTTCAGCCATCCTCACTAAACTAGACGTTCCTCATGCTCGCACACAGACACACACACACACACACACACACACACACACACACACACCACATACACACACATACACACACATACATACATTTCATGTCAAAATGTATTTCTGCCTCTGTTGCTGTTCTGCTACAGCAACAACTCTTACAACTTCCTACTTCTACTCCTCCTCCTACTACTACTACTACTACTATTACAATAACTTCTAATGACAATAATAATGAATACTTAATATATTCATTTTAATGAATCCTATTTTTTCATAACAAGCGTTTTTTTCATACCCATAATTTCCTTCATACTATGAATATTGCACAGTTAATACAATGAGTTTCGTCAGGTGCACTAATGAGGAAGAGGAAGGTGAAAAACACAGGGGAGAGAGAACGTGAGAGGAAGGGCACAGGGCGGCCATGACAGTGGTCTGGTCAACGTTTGGAGAGGAGGATGAGGTGGGGGGAGAGGAGGAGGAGGAGGAGGAGGAGGAGAGAGGAGAGAGGAGAGGTGAGAAAAGGAGAGGAGAAAGGAAAAGGAGGAGAGGAGAGGAGGAGAGGAGAGAGGAGGAGGAGGAGGAGAGGTGATGAGGAGGAGAGAGAGGTGATGAGGAGGAGAAAGAGGGGAGGAGGAGAGGATGATGATGATGAAGGGGAGAGGAGAGAGGGAGAGGAGAGGTGAAGAGGAGGAGGAGAGGTGATGAGGAGGAGAGGAGAGAGGAGGAGGAGAGGATGATGATGAGGGGGAGAGGAGAGAGGGAGAGGAGAGGAGGAGGATGAGAGGTGATGAGGAGGAGAGAGAGGGGAGGAGGAGGAGGAGAAGAGGTGATGAGGAGGAGAGAGAGGGGAGGAGGAGGAGAGATGAGGAGGAGAGTGAGGGGAGGAGGAAAGGAGGATGATGAGGGGGAGAGGAGAGAGGGAGAGGAGAGGTGAGGAGGAGGAGGAGGAGAGGTGATGAGGAGGAGAGGTGATGAGGAGGAGAGGTGAGGAGGAGGAGAGGTGAGGAGGAGGAGGAGAGGTGATGAGGAGGAGAGGTGAGGAGGAGGAGGAGAGGTGATGAGGAGGAGAGAGAGGGGAGGAGGAGGAGAGGAGAGAGGGAAAGGCGAAAGGGAATGGAGGAGAGAGGGAGAGGAGAGGGAGAGGAGAGGGAGAGGAGGAGAGCAGGAGAGGGAGAGGATGCAATGAGGTGGAGGAGGACAGGAAGATGATCAGAGTAAGGGGCGGAGAGGGAGATAGAGGGAGAGGGGCAGAGCAGGAGATGGTGGATAGGAGAGGGGGATGAGGAGAGAGAGAGGAGGAGGAAGAGGGAACAGGATGACAGATATAAAAAGATGAAGGTGAGGGGGCAGAAGGCATCGAGGGGGGTGGTGCTGGCAGCAGGGAAGGGAGGAGAGGAGCGGAAAGGGGAGAGGAGAAGTAGCGAGAGAGACGAGAGATTGGTGTTGGAGGAGGAGGAAGAAGAGTGGAGAGAGAGATAGAGAGAGAGAGAGAGATTGAAAGAGAGAGAGAGAGAGAGAGAGAGAGAGAGAGAGAGAGAGAGAGAGAGAGAGAGAGAGAGAGAGAGAGAGAGCTAAGAGAGAAGCTCGCTCTCTCTGTATCCCCTTACGTCCCGTGACTTTCGACACAGAAGCAACTGTAGCTTGACTTGTGTTCGTCTAGCCTTTGCTTTGCCATTGTTTCTATTGAGTCCATGTTTAC